>JAVXUP010002763.1:0-109078 GCA_033070095.1 Escallonia herrerae
ATTTTCTACTGCCTAAAAGGATTATAAGACAAATTGAGAAGAAAATTAGAGCCTTTATATGACATATGTACCGAAGCAAAAGTAGCTTGGAAGGATGTGTGTCTTCCAAAAAGAGAAGGAGGATCGGGCATAAAGAGGTTGGAAGAATGGAATGGAGCAGCAATAGCAAAACATTTGTGAGACTAAGCTCATAAGAAGGATTCACTCTGGGTTAAATGGTGCCATGTTTACATAATTAAGGAACAACACCTATGGACTTCTAAACCACTTGAGGTGTTATCTTGGACATGGTGAAAAATATTGAAGATAAGAGATTAATTCTGTCAGTAAATACACTACAAAGTGAAAAATGGAAGAAACACTTGGCTATGGCGAGAGATGGTTAAATGGGAGAATTATAGTGGAGCATTTTGGTCTAAGAGCCATATATGACTCAGATTTGAGTTATACTACTAAAGTTGTGACATTGTCCATGCTAATAACATAATGACTAGACAATGCTGGTGAACAGATCAATTGACTTAAGAGCTATCAACTCTATGCTGTAGTCACTACCCGAACCCAACACTGAAGTACCTGATAAAATTACCTGGTCCTTAAATCCTAATGGTAATTTCACTATCGAGAGTGCATGGAAAGGGATATATAAGAACTAGAAAAAATGTTGATGTAGCGTGGAAGCTTTTATGGTTTACTGGGCACATTCTGAGGCGCTCACTAATATTATGGCTCTTATGCAAAGGTGGACTCATAACTAGGGTAAAGCTTAAAGCTTGGAATGTGATCCAAGATGATAATTATGTGCTATTCTCTCAAGATAAAGAGAATGAACCATTTGTTTGCTCAATGTCCTTTGGCAAAAGAAATTTGGAAGCTTGCTTTTGAAAGTTTGAAGGTGACAGTTCCATTGATGTATAAGAGAATTTAGAGGTAAAAGTTTTAGAGCAAAGATTGAAAAATTGACAGTGGCTACAGTGGTTTATGGGATATGGTAGGAAAGGAACACAAGGATTTTTGAAAAGAACAAACTAATGCTCAAGGATGCATGTATGTGGTCCAACAGTGGATCACGTACAAAGTCTATAGCTGAAAGAAGATGGTTAACACAAAAAGAAATCGAGAACTTTGCCAAGTGAGGAATTGATTAAGGGATGGTATCTACAAAAGAAGCAGAATGATTAACATGAACATAGATATGGCTTAATAGGGGCATAAATGGATTGTAAATAATTGTTAAGTTGTATAAGTTTGCACATAATTGAATAAAAAGGACTTTTTTGACCCAAAAAAATTAATTGCAACATCCTTTTCCCCCCTTATAAATGTGATACCTAGAAAATACCGAAAATTAATCTAACCATGAGTTTGATTAATTAAGGGGTGTTATTTTTATTAAGTATCAATATCTTGATGATGATTAAGTGTTAGGTAGGTAAATAAGGGGTTAGCGTGGCCTTGGGGGTTAAAAATGTAATTTTGGAAAGGTAAGGGTCAAAAATGTAATTTTGAAAAAAGATGATGAACGGGATGCATATTTTTATTAAGTAGCATCATTTTGATGATAATGAGGTGTTAGGGGGCTAAAGGAGGGGTTAGGGTGATTTTGGGGCCAAATTGCAAATTTTCAAAGTTGAGGGGCCAAAGTGTAATTTTAGAAACTTCGGGGGGGGGGGCAAAGTGTAAATTGTGAATATTTGCAAGAGGTGTCACAAGCTTTGGAGAAGCTGATCCGAATGTTGCCACCTCCTAGTTGATGCTAAGCTGACTAAGTTAAACAAATAATAAAATAAAGAATGGATGAAGTTGAATGAGGGAATTATAAAAGAAAGTTTGTGGGGTGGAAAGTGGAATTAAGGGAAACTCGTGAAGAGTTGCTGGGCATGAACTGTAACCCGTGAAGAACCCAGAAACTGGGAGGAGAAAAGAGAAGAAAAGAGGAAGAAAGAAGAAGAAAAAAAATCCTAAACCCTAAGGGTAATCTCTCTATCTCGAACCATTAATTGTGAAGAAATTGTGGGTTTCATTTGGGTTATTTTTGAATGAAATTACACAGTAAACATGTCTTTGTGTGAGTGTGTGTTCTTCGGGTGGATATGGGTATGGATTTATACGGTGTAATTGTGTAAATTAAGTGGAGTTAGGGTGTCCATGTGTAATTTGTGATATAACCGAGTGATTATAATGTGAAACTAATGAGAAATTCATGTGGGATGGGGGGAAGAGTGTGCCCAGGTGTATGACGGGCTGAAGGAGGAAGAAGACTTGTGTGTGCGCTCAAGGTGTGTTAGTGTGTGTGATGATTTCAATAGTAGATGTAATTGTCGTAAAAAGTGAAGATTCAATATATAGGTTCTAATCCGAATTTTTAAAAATATCTAGAGGCCGATTTAGCCAAAGTACGAAAAATAGATCCTAGTTATTTTTGAGAGACTTGTATCGTGGAAAAATTTCAGATTTTTCTGAGATCGGGAAGGGGGTGAACGGATGCGGGAAGTTTAAAATCTTATGGTGAAATTTAAAATATCAAACGAACGCAGTTTTGCACGAAAACCTTTATGAGGACTCTAAGATACTGAGAAGTTATATTTTCCAAGATTTCGGGTCATTCCGAAGTCATTAGCTATTTTTGGCCGAACAGGCTTTTAAGCGCTCGGTCCGGACACCGGTTCGGAATTTTTGGGCAAAAATTTTGTAAAATACTTTTTAGCTCAAGAATGAATGCAGGAGGTTTAAAATATTATTTTAAAGTGGTTTTGAGATTTTTATGGTGCTGGGAACCCTCAGGGGCATTTTGGTAATTTGTCACCCGGAGAGGGGTATTTTGGTAAATTTCTCGGTAAAGTTTTTCAAGGGACTTTTTAGTTTAAAAAGGATTGTAAAATACCTAAAAGGTTGTTTTGAAGCTGATTCGGGGCGTTGCGATGATAGTGAACCCCGGGGGCATTTTGGTAATTTATATCCAGAGGGGGTATTTTGGTAAAGTTTTTCTATAAAATGCTTCAAAGGACTTGTTAGTCCGAAAAGGGATGTAAGACAGTTGAAAAGTTGTTTTAAAGTAGTTTGTTGGGGCGATGGCTGCCACGGGGTGTTTTGGTAATTTTCCCTTTAAAATTTTTTGAGAGAATATTTTTGTCTATAAATGATGCAGTACATCTAAAAAGTAGTTTTAAAGCGGTTTTGGGGTGTTGGTGATGTAGCGGCCATTAGGGGATATTTTGGTAATTTGCCATGTTGGCGCTAAAGTTTTGAGGACGCGCATAATTTAGCTTTCGGAGGGGTGGGAAGCAAGGAATAGTATTAGTATGTCTAAAATGAGGGTTGTTATCGATAATAAGTCGATAAGGCTAGATTAAGGATCCAATTATCGGATCGAATTAACTAGCTATCGTAAGATGCTATGAACGGTTAAGTGGGAATGGGTAGAATAAGGAGTGCGTATATGATGAATGATGACTAACGAGCATGATATGATTTGACTAGGTGATGCAGCTCGTTGCGATCAGAGATTGCGAGTTGCTTCGGCTATAAGCCAAGCAGGTAAGGACAATGCGGTTCTATTATGCTAATGCATTGTTTCGATTAGCATACTATGTTGATGACGTTTATGTTGGACTCTTGCTGTTATGGGTTGACACCGGTAGTCATTGTGACCGGTATACGTATATTTGAATTAGGGTAGAAGAAATTCCCTTAGTCCGCCCTATTGATAGAATTTAGTGAGGTTGATGGGCGTCCTTGTATGCTATGACTTGATTTGATTAGCATACCTGAAGTGGATGATGATGTTGTGTAGGGTTGTTGTGTGGTGGTTGTGAGATGTCGGTAATTATTGATAGCCGATATCTCTTCTCCTTGAGAACACCATTGAGGACTTGCGGTAATCTTCTCCCGAGTCCGTCCTATCGTTGATAATGATGTCGTTGATGTTGTTGTGGTCGTTGCGTGCTGTTGTGAAATGTTGGTATTTATTGATAACCGACATTTCTCTTATGTACGAACGTTGTTGAGGGCTTGCGGTAATCTTCTCCCAAGTCCACCGTGTTGATGATGTTACGTTGAACTCTTGTTGTTAGGTCTGAACACCGGTCAATCTTCTGATCTGGTATTCCTTGTTGAGCTGTGTTGTTGAGGACATAAGGTGGAATAAATTTTTCCTTAGTCCGCCCCGTTGATGATGTCTTGTTGCTTGGCTGTAACGTGATTAGGGAAAGCACTCTAAATGAGTTCCCTGCTTGTTGACAATGTCTCTTTTATTTACTTGAGACTGAGATGAACATCCCGTAAAATGGGACATCAATATGAGGAGGATGGCCTGTGAAACATGATCACTGGCAAAGAGGATGTAGGGCGCGCGAGTCGAGTCTGTCATGTCTGGTCGAGTCTAGTCTGTCGTGTCTGAGTGGCATTGCATTTGATTTTCTTTTGATGTTAATGATGTTAATGACTTGTATTTCGTTGATGTTTATCTTTCAATTTCCTGTTTTAGTATTCACTTGCATAGTCAGTCAGTCAGTCCAGTCCATGAGGAGGTAGCAGTAATGTTGTTCTATTGGGCCTTAAAGCCGCTCAGTCTAACAAAAGAAAACTTTTCGTTTGACAAGTTATGTTGATGCTGAAATTTATTGACTACTCTTGATTCATTGCTATCGTTGAGATGATTATTATTCCTCCGAGTCTTTTGAATCATTTGTACACGATATTCCTCGTGTTGTCTTTATTGGGCGATTTGCGCTCATTCCTTATGTTGTTTTGTGCAGGCTATAAGGAGAACCCTCTAGAGAAGGGAAGAGAAACAAGTTAGAAAAGTTGAGCAAGGGGATGCGTTGTGTGAGGTAAAGATTGAGCCGTGAGATCGGTTGTTAAGAATCCTACGACTACAGTCGTATATTAGGTTGTACATATGCATGTTGTTCATTAGGTTGTACATATGCATGTTGTTCATAGACTTGAGAGTCTTCCGCTGCAGTATGATGTATGTTTGTAAGAAATTTTTTTTGTAAGGACGCATTTTGGAGCGTCTATTAATGATGTGTGAGTATGAGGATGTAGTTGCTCTGTATTCAGCACAGGGTTTTGAATGTGATTATGGTCGATAACTCAGCCTGGTGACGTCACCAGGGTTGAGGGTGTCGCAATAAATCTCCTATGTATTTTCTTTTATTAAATATATGAAATCTTTTATGTTTATGTTAGAGAGGGATTTAAGAAATACAATCGTCAAAATCAAGTTCTGAGTAGTTTTTAGAGTATATACCCTTACAAATTCTACAAAATCAATTAACTTCACTTATAAAGACCTCGTGAGAAATAACCTTTCAGCACATTTGTTATATAGCTTTAGATCATATTTAACTATTGAAATACCACCTTATCATTGAACTTTAAAATTTTTTTTGGTATATCACTACATTTTTTGGTTGTGAGGTCTCCATCCAATAAAAATTGTTGGTATTCAATTTACCAAGCGAGTTGTAAAAGATTTGAAATATATACATAACTTTTTGCAATATATAAAGTAGATATCAAGTAAAGCAAACTATATTCCAAAGTAACATCATCTTCGTTTCTAAATCTCAATTTTTTTTTCATTATTTGGACTTTATTTTTGTATTACAGAATGCTTTTATAGTCAAAATTGATAAGGTAGAGTTTTAGATTTGAATTAGTTTTCAAACTCTTTAAGTCTTACTAATATTGCAATTACTAATACATGGTTACCTTTAGTGACACTTTCATGTGTGCATGGTACATACTGAAACCAATAAAATAAACTTTAAAAATAAACAAGTGATCACAACAAACTTAGAGAAAACTATGATGAACACTAAGATAGTTTCAAACACCAAACCACAATCACAATATCTCAAATAAGCAAGCTAACCAATCTCAACAAAAGTATAAGACAATAATGTAAAGAGAGAAGAGTTTAGAGATACGCTTGAGATTTAGATGGTTCGACTCGAATTACCCTCAAGCCTACGTCTACCCTTTCAAGGAAGTCCCTTGAAAGGCCCTAGAATCCACTAGAATGATCTTTCTTACGGGTTAAGATTGAACCTCTTACAATCCCTTGATGATATGCCCACATCAAGAACAAGCTTTGACAATCCCAAAGCTCCAAAGCTTGATAACCCCAAGCTTTGATACAAGAAACTTTAGATGAAAAATTGTGTATAAGATTCACTCACAAAAAGTAGATGAGTACAAGTTTAAGCTCTAGAACAAGAGAGATGTGTGTATGATGACTTATAAAAGTATATATCTCTCAAATGCAAGCTCACAATAAAAACTCTCTTAAAATTAGATGAGAAAACAATGAAAATCAAGAGAGATTGAACAATTGCTTTGAGCATTGAGTTTATGCAAGATAGAGGGCTTTGAATGCAATTGATGAATCAAAACTATGCCCAAAATGAGTTAATATAGTTGTGGGAATTAATATGACCGTTTGGAAGTAGGTAGGACATTAAATGCGCCAAATGATAAACGTAGTCGACTGACTGTATTGCACCATTGCAGTCGACTGTATTCCCAAAGTAGCCGTTGGAAATTTAAAATTTTCAATTGCAGTTGATTGTATTCCAATGCAGTCAACTGTAATAGGCTACTGGAAGTTACTGCAGTCGACTGTAATACCTCACTACCCAACTTGCAGTCGACTATATTCCTGAAAATGCAGTTTTCCCTATTTTTCAAATAATGAAAAAGTTTATGCATGCAAGGAATCGATACGATCAACTCTCTAGGTCACAGTCATTTGACTGTGACCTAGAGAGTTGATCGTGCCGATTATTAAAAATGCGTTTACTTTTTCAAATAATGAAAAAGTAAACACAGTCGACTGACTGTATTGCACCTATGGGCAAATTCTAGGTCACAGTCATCCATACGATCAACTCTCTATGTCTAGTTACAAAAAAAAGAAATAAAGCATTGTAAGAATCAATCGAAGTATTCCATCTTTGATTCGTTCCGTTGAGTGTCTTTGATCGATTTGCTCGACTAATTGTCTATTTGCATGAGTATGAGATTGTACCTATTGCTTCATCAATTCAATGCATGTTAGACGACATTATCATCAATGTTAGTTATCATCAAAATCAAATATAATCTTAGGTTAAATAACCGTAGAGTTAACACATAGTTTTTATAAGACCTATTTATATTAAAAACATCATATGCATGATGTGTTGCACGGAGAAACTATCATTGCGTTTCATTGCATTTTTTGCTTCCTGTAAAATTAATTAATCTAAAAAATAAGGACTTCATCAAAAAAAAATTAAAAATTGGAGATTTTTAGAGATAGCAGTATATTTATGGCGTTTATCCTTTTTTAACAATTAAAATGATTAATAAACCTTTTGCCTTCGGTAATGGTAAAGATCCTTATCCCACAAATAGATACGAGAACCAACAAATAGCAAAACAAGAAACAAAGAAGATCAAACATAAACTTCTGAGGGGATTGGACGATGAGAACTGTTCTTGTCAATTTATAGCTTTTATACCCTATAAATGCCTTACAGGTGCTCTTTTTTTATCCCAAATTAATATGATCTTTAAGTACCAAATTTGTTCAGGTAAATCCAGTGTTATTAAAGGCGCAGGCGCACCTAAGGCGCAAAAGGTTCCTGGAGCCTAGGCGCAAGGTGCAGGCGTGCGCCTTTTCGAAGTAAGGCGCAAAATGAATATGAATATAAATAAATAATGGTACAATAAAACAATAAATTTATGTAAAAAAATTTAGAAATGAAATTAATAAACTTTCAAACAGTAGAAAAAATTTAAAATTTCATAACATCATCATATTTAACAAGCTTCCAACATTAGAAACGTCTTAAACCAACTGAAAAATAACAAATCGCTAAGTGAACATAACACCACCATATGTCATGCGACCTATCCACTCATGCAAAGCACTATAAAATGTATTCCGCAACATCTTATGGCATGATTGTAGAATTGCAAGAACAATATTAGAGAAAAAATATAACAAGGTGTAGCATTTAAAGTTAATGTACATAAAAAAATTGGAGTTTACTGGCAGGTGGACTGTCAAAGTTAAGAGTGGGAAAATCATCAAATTACACACACACACACACACACACACACACACACAGAGAAAGAGAGTTGGACGGTGGACAGTGGACCGTGGAGTGAAGCAGCTTCATTTCAAACAGCCAAGCAGCAGTAGCAGATATGAGCAGCAGCGAAGGTGCGAGAGCGCGACGGTGACGGCGAATGGAGCATTAGGGGCCGGCGGCGAGGCAGGCGATGGTGGCGGCCAGCGGCGAGAGGGGCGATGGTGGCCGGAGCAAGGGAAGAGATCAGGCGAGGGTTGAGATTCGTGACTTGTGCGACTGAGTTAGGATTCACGTGCTGGGATTTTGATTTAGGGATTTTGGACATGAAATCCAGATGCAGATCCAACGGTTTACATAAAACTACACAGGCAGATCCAACGGCCAGACTTCGTGCGCCTTAGTGAGCGCCTCCACCGCCGCTTCGTGCCTTGCGCGTTGGTGCCTAGGCGCACGCCTTATTGAACGCGCTGCGCCTAGGCCTAGGCGAGGCGCAATTTGTGAGCCTGGGTGCGCCTTGCGCCTAGGCGCGCTTTTAATAACATTGGGTAAATCAACAGTTTATAGGCGGGGGGCGCATCTGACACTGAAATCACATCATGCATAGTCTTAATTGGCTGTATTTTTAGTTGTTAAACTTAAGTTATTATCCTTTATTTATCGAAACAGTATAAGGTTTAATGACTCGCCTTGTTATTCATGTAAATTTCACTAGCTATACAGACAATTCCCATTTTATTAGTTGTTAGGGTCAAGTTGAGTTGGCCTATATTCGTTTATTACAACTTTAGAAAAATCAAATATCCCATTAATATTATTTTATTTACCTTGTGAAGTTATTCGTTTATTTTATTTACCTTGTGAAGTTATATGCATCAACTATCTCTTAAATGGCACGTGTAACTTTCTCTTATATAATTCTTTTCTATTTATCATTTGTGTGATGTAGTTACTTTGTTGGTCAAGAAGTCTTAAAGAAAAGAGCTGGTTGGTACGTAATTTATTATAAGAACTGTATGAAATAAATATTGTAAGGATATTTTTGTTGTGATTATGGTATATACACTAAACAGTAAACTTTTAAATCACTTTTTTCCTTCTAAATTAAGTATGATTTTTTTTATTCAATACATAATAGTAATAATAAATTTGTTCATCTGTATACTAATATAGCTCTTGTTAATTTAACAAAATAAATAAAGACGTAGTAAAATAATTTGAAAATCTTTATTAATAGTAATATGTTTAGAGAATGTTTTTAGCGACACTTTTATGTTTAATACATTGATTTTTGTAAATCCTTTATTACATTGGACGTATGATCATATAATAATTAGGAAAAGATTAAGTTTAGTAGTCATACATACACATATATGTAAATAATTTTTACAAATCATATTATACATCGCCAACATAATTCAATTAGGAAATAAATTGGCGGTTAGGAGTGTATATATTGCACCACTGTCCTCATTACTCCTTCAAATCATGAATACCTTCAAATCTTGAAAAATTAGGGGTTGAAACCCTAATTTGGAAAATTAGGAGTTCAGATTGTTATGTTATATATACCTTGTGTATATAATATGAGGGTAGTATAGATGTTTAAAAAGCACGTGAGAACAAAATAAGAAAAAGAAAGTATATTCTTTTAACGGGTCAACAAAGGTACGTTTAGTACCTTTTCAAAGTTGTTAGTTAAGGTCTGTTACATTTTGAAATTAGTGTCATTAACTGCAATTTTATCCTTACCTTATGGATATAGGCGTAACCCATCTATGTATCAATGGTATGATGTAGTCATTTTGCTGGTTGAGAGGTCCTTAAAAGGAAGAGCTGGTTTGTACATTATTCAATATGAGGACTATAAATACTAGTATATTTTCAACAAATTTTCCCGTGTTTATGGTATGTATACTCAACTGTAAATTTACATTAATTGTTATATAACTTGTTTTGAATCATTAAAGTTAAGTTCTAACTAGTATTTTGATCATATAAGGCTTACTAATATAGTTGTTGTTAATTTTATAAAATTGATTAATCTTTGGAGTAATGATCTAATAAAGGATAATTTTTAGAAACCTTTATCAACACTTAGCAATTAATTCTCACAATTTTAGTTAATTGCATATGTACATCAACTTTTATCAATAAAAATGACAAGTACTTTATTTACCAAAAAAGATTGTAACAGAATTATATCATATGAACAACCTTTTTGCACTAATTATCGTAGAATTTGTTTTTGAATAAAATTAATTTCACTCAACTTTTTCATTGTTTTATTTTATTTTATTTTGATCAACTATCGCGCCCTACTTTTGATTGAAACATAATGCATTTTTTAATCAACTATTACATTGTCTTTTTTATTATTCAATATCTCTTTTTATTCGTTTTTCAATATATGCATTTTTTTATATTAGAGAATGTTTTTAGCGACAATTTTATGGTTAATACATGAACTTTGTAAATTCTATTTTACATCGAAAACACGAGCGTACGATAATTAGGAAACATAATCAGGAAAACAATGGGGGTTAGGAATCCCATATTACAAAAACATAGTAATTTCTAGGAATCCTATTTTAACATTGAAGACATAATTCAATAGTGGCGGTTAGGAGGGTCTACACACACACACACACACACACACACACACACACACCACTGCCCTCCTTACTCCTCACTTCAAATCTTGAAGTTTGCACTTGATTGAAAAAAGGACTTTTTGAAAAGAAAAAAAAACTAATTGCAACATCCTTTTTTCCCCTTATAAATCTCTTAAGTGTTTTGTTTTATTAAATATATGAAATCTTTTATCTTTACGTTAGAGAAGGATTTAAGAAATACAATCGTCAAAATCAAGTTCTAAGTAGTTTTTAGAGAATATAAGACTTTCTCATATAGCCCTTACCAATCCTACAAAATCAATTAAGTTCACTTCTAAAGACCTCATGAGAAATAACATTTGGAGACCTTTAGTGACACTAGCATGTATGTTATAGTTTTAGACCATATTTAACTATTGAACTACCACTTTAATTTATCATTGAAGTTTTAAGAAATTTTAAGTATATCACTACTTCTTTTGGTTGTGAGGTCTCCATTCAATAAATATTGCAGGTATTCAATTTACCAAAAAAATTGCAAGAGATTTAAAATATCTACATAACTTTTTACAATATATAAAGTCGATATCAAGCAAAGTAAATTGTATTCCACCATAACATCATCCTCTTTTCTAAATCTCAATTTCTTTGTTTTTCATTATTTGGACTTTTATTTTTATATTAGAGAATTCTTTTATAGTCAAAATTGATTAATTAGAGTTTTAGATTTGAATCAGTTTTTCAACTCTTTAAGTCTTACTATTATTGCAATTACTAATACATATTTACCTTTAGTGACACTTTTATGTGTGGTACACAGTTTTTAGAAGACCTATTTACACTAAAAACATCATATGCATGACGTGTTTCACGGAGAAACTATCATTGCGTTTCATTGCGTTTTTTGCTTCCTGTAAAATTAATTCTTTTAACGGGTCAGCGACGTAAGGACACATCTGATACCTTTTCAAAGTTGTTGATTAAGATCTGTTATATTTTGAAATTAACATCATTAACTGTAATTTTATCCTAACCTTATGGACATAGGTGTAACCCATCTACATATCAATCGTATGATGTAGTCACTTTTTTGGCTGAGAGGTCTTTAAAAAGAAGAGCTAGTTTATACGTTATTCACCATGAAGACTATAAATACTAGTATATTATAATCACATATTTTTTTCCGTGATTATGGTATATATACTAAACTGTAAGTTTACGTTAATTGTTATATAACTTGTTTTGAATCATCAAAGTTAAGTTCTAACTAGTGTTTCGATCATATAAGGCTTACTAATATTGTTGTTGTTAATCGTACAAAATTGATTAATCTTTGGAGTAATGCCCTAATAAAAGATAATTTTTGGAAACCATTATCAACACTAATATGTTTGTATACAGTTTTCAATCTAATTTAACTATTAAACTTAGCAATTAATTCTCACGATTTAAGTTAATTGCGTATGTACATCCACTTTTTATCAATAAAATTGGCCAGTACTTTATATACTGAAAAGATTGCAACAAAATTATATTATAAGAATAACTTTTTTTGCACTAATTATCGTAGAATTTTTTTTAGAATAAAATAAAATTTAATGAACTGTTTCATCGTTTTATTTTATTTTATTTTGATCAACTATCACATCCTAATTTTGATTGAAACATATTGCATTTATTTAATCAACTATTACATTGTCTTTTTTATTATTCAAAATCTCTTTTTATTCGTTTTTCAATATATGCATTTTTTATATTAGAGAATGCTTTTAGCGACACTTTTATGGTTAACACATGATTTTTGTAAATCCTGTTTTACATCGAAAACACGAGCATATGATAATTAGGAAACATAACCAGGAAAGCAATGGGGGTTAGGAATCCCATATTACAAAAACATAGTAATTTCTAGGAATCCTATTTTAATATTGAAGACATAATTCAATAGTGGCGGTTAGGAGAGTCTATATATATATATATATATGCACCACTGCCCTCCTTACTCCTCACTTCAAATCTTGAATACCCGCCATACACCCTGCTCTTTTCTACTAAATTTGCTTGCGCGTCCGTCAGCAGCTACCCACAATTCTTTCTTGAACCTGATTGTTTCTTGAATCAGTTTAATCAAGTACAGGGCAGAGAAGTTGAAGAAGAAAACAGAGGAGTAATAAGTTTATTCAAGAATGGAAAGAATACCGGCAGGGTTCCGATTTGATCCAACTAACGATGAGGTACTAATTTATCTTTCCTGCAAGGTCTCTGGTAATCCATTGCCCTGCGATGGCTGTGTAATGGAGGGTGACATATATGATGAGAAACAACTGCACCGGATTTTCAGTCAAATCAAAAGTAGAGGAGGAGGGCCAGAGTACTTCTTCACCCAGCTGAAGAAGAAGGGAAAGAGGGGGTGTAAGAGACTTGATCGCACCATCGGCAACAACGGCAACTGGCATGCGACACAGACAAAGAAGATTCTTGGTGAAAGTGGTGCAAACGTGGTTGGGTTCTTGAAATCTTTTGTCTTCAAAGGAGATGAAGAGGACCACTGGAACATGGACGAGTTTTCGCTCAGCAGCAAGAACGACTATGTGCTTTGCCGAATCAAGAACAAGAAGAAAAGAAAATTTGGTGACTGTTCTGATGATAATGGTGAGGCTGCCGTGCCTGTGCCTGATCTTGAACCCGTCACCAAAGCTGCCAAGCACGACCGATTCCTTACCGCCTCCACCTCCTATTACTTGAATAACTCGAGGCAAGAAGATGCGCCTTTGATCTCCCCTGCCAGTTGCAGTATTCTGCCGCCACCCGTCCCTTCTGGACCGTCACTCACTGACTGTGGTACTGATATGGGGAAGGATGACAATGCCGTATGGGATGACATCCAGAACCCATTAGCCATGGAAGGAGGAGCATTCGATTTGTTGAGATCAGACATCCTGGCCGCTGAACAAAATCTATGCACCAACAATGCTATGCCTCTTGCAGCTGTAGAAGCAGCAGCTTTGCCAGATGTTAATGCTTCTAATGCAGCAGCTATGGCTGATCTTATGGCTGATCTGGATGGTTTTGACGCGGCAGCTCTTGCTGATCTAAGCTTTCTTGACACATTGATTGGTACTCCAGATATTGCTGACGATAATTATAGTGGCGAGTTGTTCGACTCGAACAATTTTCAGTGGTAGAAAATGTATCTAACAACTGCATTGTGAACAATTTTCAGTGGTTGAATTAAATTTCTGTCAATTATAATACTCGGATTAGATAAAAAAAAAAATTCTCAATGTTGCTACGTGAATTCAGTTTCTTTACTTGTTATCTTTGAATTCGTGCTCGGTCTTTTCCAACTGTGAGGCGAAGGATATGGATTTCTCATTTCTTTACGTAGTTACATTGTCGAGCAATCAGGTGCGGGAGGTCAGCATAGTGCAGTTTGAATAAAGTTTTCTACTTTTGTGTGGTCTGCAACATTAGCCTAACTGATTAATAGCATTTTTGGCTTTTTGATTAAGAGCTTTTCTACAATCCAGAGGAGTATAACCTGCTAAATATGTGAACTTGTGCATATAGGGTTAGGTGTTATGGAACTAAACAGTAACAAACGGCTTCACAATCAAAAACAGGCTTTTTTTGGCTGGATTGTATCAGGTTTACTTATGGTCCAATAAGTAATCACCTATCTATACACACCAATAAGCTGTCAATAAAATCTAAAAAGGCATCATCGGACCTAGAGAAGCCTTCTTCCGCCCAACAAAAACGAGTAGGCAAAATAGAAGCCTTTAGATTAGACAAAAGCTGTCCATTTTGGATTCATGTAATCAACCTTCCCTTCAATCTTATGGATAGAGATACTGGTGAACTTGTTGGCAACAAAGTGGGACGCTATTTGAAAGTGGATCTCAATGAAGATGAAACGGGGTTGGGCAAATTCTTAAGGATTCGGACTCTTATAGATACTCGAAAACTATTGATGCGAGGAGTATTGGTGAATGGAAATGGCACAGATCAACTTTTTGTGGGAATCAAGTATAAACGTCTTCCAAATTTCTGATTCCATTGTGGTTGCCTGGGGCATATGGAAAAAGATTGTGATGCTCGATACCAAAAGAGTCAAGAGAGTCAGAAGCAGTCCTCTTTTGAGGTGTGGCTAAAAGCAGAATCATGGAGACTGAAAAGATTAGAAACATCGGAAGCGAATGATGGAACAATTGCCGCCGGCAACGAAACGGGTACCGGAAAAAGGACAATTACGGACCATGTGGTGGACAGAAATGGAAAGGAAAATTCCAGAGTGACTCAAGGAGAGAATCAAGAATTACTAGTGTGTAACGCCGTGGAATTTGCCGATATATCTGGAATTTCAAAAAGTGATCAACAGAGTGATTATCTGGAATTACCAATATGTAACCCAACGCAATTTTCCAAAGCATCTGGAATTTCAAAGATTGATTAACAAAGTGATTCATGGGCATTATCAATCTCAGATTTAGCTCTACAGGTATTAGCAATAGAAAAAGGAGGTACCAAAACAGCGACACTTGATACCCAGTCACACTACAACTCAGAACCTATAATCTTGTCCCAACTCAACCTTGCTACCAAGTCCACAGTATATACTCCAACCCAAAAACCTTAGGGATTTTATTAAGCCTGGTCTTAGCAAATTAGCACGTGTATTGTTGTGACTGTGTATTGAGAAAATAATTGAGTAGTGGGTCCAATGCAGAGTTTATAGCCAGAAGAAATTGAAGACCAGGTTATCAAAGTTATCAGTTGTCCTGGATCTCCAGTGCACCGGAGAGGATCCAAGGCCCAAGAAGCTCACACAATTAGTTTCACAGTTTGGTTGGGGGTGGGGGCATACAAAATGCTGAAGGAAATAAGAAAAGAGCACAAGTATCCCTCTTTGCCATATGGATATCTCTGCGAAGACTGCCGGTTTTCGGATGGTAAAGAGCTAGTGAAAACAAAAGAATGACATCTCTTTAAGAACAAGGGAAGCCATACACAGGAGGGCTACGTAGCCACACAGTTTTCCACCAAGTTGATGAAAAAGGATAAACAAGGTTTATAGGTAGTTGAGGAAACATGGCATGGTACAAGGATGTTTTGATGGTGCTGCTGATTCTAAAAAAGTAACTTACTAAGAAGTTAAGCCTACATGAACAATGAAGGATTTTTCGAGGAGCCTGCTGGAAGATCAACAAAAATTCTCTCCCGCCGGTTCTTATGTGCTTTGGTGACCCAAAGTGAAAAAGGAACACGGATCCCAAAAAAAAAGAAAAAACCCCCAAAGAGTATATCTATCAAAATAGATCTGCAGTAATAAACCAGTATCTGATGCAAAATGAAGTTACATTGGTTGATAACAGTAAGACTGTAAATGAGACAAGTTCTCATCTCCTTTAGCATGCTGGGATTTGCGTTTGTTTATCGGCTATGGTCGTGATCCAGCTTAGGTCATGCTCGTTAAGAGCTCAGGAAATTTTATTTTTTTTTTGAGCTCTTGTTTTTTTAAGTAGCAAGAACTCCTGATCTGCTTGTTTCACAAAATGTGCCACGCCTGAGATCTGGAACTCCTCTAGTTCAGGCTCGTCTTTATGCCGACGTGATAGTGACACAAAAGTTTATATTTCATAGCTAAGGATCGAAATTAGTTGTATGTTGCACTACCTAAAATATAGAGCTTAGGATATCCGTCCCATTTTGACGAAATAAGCTGCAAATTAGTACTTCACGTGGATAGAGTCAAGTAAAACGCAGCCTACTCCATGAAGAATTCAGTGCTATGTTTTCTTTTTAGATGATGATTATCACCCACCTTGCCTGTAATTGAATTGAATTTCTTTGATTCTTTGATATAGATTGCTGACACATATTGCCTCGGTAAATCATACCTAATGGCATCTTTTGTGTTCTGCTTACCGGAGAGCTTCTATGAATGCTATTTCATGTTTACTCTGTAAACCTATGCAATGTATGTCATGGCTTGAGGCAAATGCCTCCAGCTTCATGGAGACATGCAATGAACGAAAGTCGCTCGCTTCACAGAACATTATTGCAGTTAATAAATGTATCTCTTCTAGTTACATGGCAAAGAGTACCAAGTAAATAGGTTTTTAATCAGGAAAAAAAAAATAGAGTACATAAGCTTGAGACCTAACAGAAGACATTTATAGACAAGAAATAGCCCACATAACAAAGAGAAACAAGAACCAGATACAAGCATCAAACCTGCTGATGAATCAAGGTTGTTGATTCAATATCTAGCCCTATGAGAATATATTTTCAAAATTTTTTGCACTATCTCTTAAGCGAAAATAATAAGAGTAGGAGAAGGTAAAGACTTATGAGATTCTATCAAACATATTCGCAGGGGTAGTAGGATAGCTGATGCACTAACGAAAGGATTATCCCCATGAATATTTAACAAACACGTAACTAGTTTGGTCCTAATCAAGAGCTCCAGTTTGATTGTTTAGCATATCATATCATATGCTCTTTAAAAATGGTTTGCTTATCACAAGAATAAAGTATTATGACTGTTGGGAGAGGCAGACTAGAAGTCTTCAAGATACTTTCATGATCTACAACACTATCTCTTTTGACAGCCGTTATGTCGGCATTTCTGTTAGTGCTATAATTGTGAGACAATTCTTGCGCTAGATTGGTGATCACAACCTCCATCCAGGGTTCTTTTTTGTTTGATAGTTATCGGCATTTTTTTTGTAAAAGGGCAGTAGTCAACAACAAAGATAGTATCATAGGCTAGCTTGCACATACGGTACACGTCCACCTCCACCACCGGTGAGCACGATTGGTCTGGGGGTCAAACCATAAATAGAACCGTTACTCATTGGTTTGAAACTTTTTGAACCAAACTCGACCAAACACCATCGGTTTGGGCAATTAAGTTTAGCCGGTTCAAACAATTTGGTTTGGATCAATTTGTGCTCATTCAAAACTATTTGTCCCTTTGGACACCTATCATTCGATCAAAATATTATTCAAAATTGAAGTTATATCTTATCCAAATTGCAAGTAATCTTGTTAGATTCATCATTATCTAAGTGCTCATACTGACATAAGATAAAAATAAGATATAAGTATTATCCAGATATATATTACAATTAAAACTCAAGTATTCATTTGTGATTGATGTACGAGAAAATTTTAATAATGAATATACAAGAGAAGTTTGATCTCTAGAATTTCGTGATAAAAGTGCTCACGTCATTTTCTTTTCTTTAAATTGTCAAGTTTTGTTATTTGGCTTTGTTTGTTATATTTTATGTGAAAACAGTCAAAGTTTTGTTATTTGCTTTTGTTTAAAACCTTGTATGTGAAAATAGTAAATAAATGTCACAAAATATAAATTAAAATAGTAGAGGTCAGTTTTTGATAAGTTTAAAAAATTGATCTGTGAATCGATCTAAACGGAGATAGGTTCTAAAATGTGAAACCGAACCGTTTATAGTGACGCAACTTGGGTGGATTGGGTTGGTTTTGTACCCACCTTGAGAAAACTCATGTGATTTAAAAGTCTAACGAGCTTTAACCCCAAAAATATGAAATTAATTAGGTTGGTTTGGATTGGGTGGGTCTATTTGAGTGACAATGGATCAATCGAGCAAAATATACTTGTTTTTGTATTTAATCAAAAAACGGAGTGGTGGTGGCCGGCGCTGGCTGCTGAGCAGTGGTAGCAACAGAGGTGGAGGTGGCTATTGGCAAGGTGATGGTGGCGGTTGGTGGCAGGGGTGGAGACAGACGTCAGCGGTGATGGCAGCAATAGTTGGCTGTGGCAACAGCTGTCGGCAAAGGTGAATGTGGCTAGCGACAGCGGTGGATGCAAGCGCTGGCTGTCGGCACGACTGCCAGAAGTGGTGATGGCGACAGGTAGTACTATCGGAGGCGATTATGGCTTAAAATCTGAGTTTTTATCATCCTAAAGGGTTTTAAAAGCCTAACCCAAGATAGTCTATTATGATATGAGCTCAACTTATCTTAACCCATAAAATTCAATTCAAAATTATAGTCGTAACCGATTTTTGAACGATTTGAAGTGGACTGATTTAAATAATTCCCGTCAGTTTGATAGTATCTAATACTCACGATTAAAAAGACCATATGTGGCTCAACTTGAATGCTTTTAAAAATAAAGTTTCAAAGAATTTTATCGGTCGATCCATTCCTTCTCTTTTTTTTTCGAAAGATAGTGATATTATTGATTGAAACTATTACAATCCTTGAGGAGGAAGAGCATAACAACTGGTGGTACCTCTCCCATCCAAACTAGTGCCTCGGTTAAAGTATAAGAAAACTTTGTTAGTCCATGAGAGGCTTAATTACCTAACCGTTTGATGTGTTGAAAAGTAAACAAGTCGAAGCAGTGGGCAACCCATTTCATATCATCAATTATTCCCCCTATTGTGGACAAGTTTTCCTCTGATGAATTTAGAGCATTAATGATCAATTTTGCATCCCCCTCCATCTGCACAAAATTAAATCCATAGTCGTAGCCAAACATAGTAGCCAAACATAGCAGCCTCTCCTACTCTATAGCTTCAGCATGTCCGGGGTCCGTTATTCCATAAATCTTTTTGGATAGCGCAGCTAAGATGCTCCTTGCCAAATCTCGCACAATGATACCACAGCCCATATTTATTTCCTTCCTAAAAATTGCAGCATCAAAATTTATCTTAACCCAATTACCACAAGGAGGAGATCATACTACCTTGTTTGTATTTGGAGGAGGGTTGGTGCGAATATTTTCCTGCGCATTACGGAAGTTATCCAAGTAATGGGAAGCTGCACGATACAGCTTAAGTGCATCCATTTGAGCACCTTGGAAAATAGTCATATTTCTATTCTTCCATAGAAACCAACACGTTACAGCAAAAAGTTCCATCTCCTTTATCTTTATACAAGAGTTTACCTCTTGCCACCATGAAAGGACATTATTTGAGCAATAGGTGTCCTCGAACATTGCCTGCGTTAGAAATCCCCAGACTTTCCTTGCAAAAGAACAACTTCTTAGGATATGGTAAGAGGTTTCTCCTTGAATCCCACAAACAGGGCAAGTTGTGTCTTGAACAACCTTTCTTTTAAAAAGGTTGTCTTGTGTTGGAAGAATGTTCAAACATGCACGCCATCTGAAAATCTTGATCTTATTCGGAATGTTGAGCTGCCATAGAAACTTCCAAGAAGTAAAGGCTTGTTCACTTGCTTCTATAAGTGATGCTCCATGCTTGAGTAGCAACTTGCGATCCATGACTAGGCGGTATGCACTTCTCACTGAAAAGTAACCATTCTTTCCAAAATGCCAAATTTGTTTATCCTTATTTGAGTAAGAGCCGATGGGAATATTCTTGATCAATTGAGCTTCTCGTGGCCACAAAATTCTATCTATAAGACCTATTTTCCATCGCTTGCTTTGGTGATTTATGAAAGTTGCCACCTTTGTATCTTTAGGCAACGTGTTCACAGGTGTTCGGATAATAAAAGTATAGAGACGAGGGAGCCATTTCTTGTTCTAGATTTGAATTTGTGCTCCATTTCTGACTCTCCATCTAATACTTGCTTCCAATACCTGTTTCACTAAGAAAATGCTTTTCCAAGTGAAAGAAGGCCTGTTGCCAAGATTTGCTTTTAGGAAATCACTGTCCGGGAAATACTTTGCACTTAAAACGCTGAAAAAGAGTGAGTTTTTGTTATTGATCAGCCTCCACCCCTGTTCTGCCAACATAGCCATATTAAAACCTCGTAAGCATCTAAAACCCATACCACTTTGTTCCTTCATTAAACACATTTTGTCCCAGCTCAACCAAAGCATTTTCTTTTTTCCCCCTTCCATACCCCACCAAAAATTACTCATCAAATTTTCTAAATCCTTGCATAAGTAATCTGGGAGCTTAAAACATCCCATAGTGTATGTTGGTATTGCTTGCATAACCGCTTTGATGAGTACTTCTTTTCTGGCTTTTGATAGGAATTTTTCGTACCAACCCTGCACTTTATTCCAGACACTTTCTTGTAGAGAATCGAAGACTTCGTGCTTAGACGATCCTACTACTAACGGTAATCCCAGGTACTTGTCATGTTTTTCAGTTACTTCAATTCTCATGAGTTCTCCCAGATTTAGTTTGACCTATGGACTTGTGTTTCTACTAAAAACCAATCGTGATTTCTGAAGGTTGATTTGTTGCCCTGATGCTACTTCATACATCTTTAGGATCTGCATAATCTCTAAGGCTTCTTCTCTTGTTGCTCCGAAAAAAAGCAAACTATCGTCCTCAAAGAAAAGATGCAAAATTCGGGGACTTTTGTTGCTAATTGCTACTCCATCTAATGATGTTGTGTGCTTCTGTATTTCTAATTAGAGCTGAAAAAGCTTCTGCACAAATCAAGAACAAGTAAGTCGAAAGAGGTCCCCTTGACGGAGGCCTCTTTGAGGAAGGAAAAAACCCAATTGTTCTTGATTAAAAAGAATGGAGTAAGATACATAAGAAACACATTTCATTATTGGTGCAATCCAAGCTTTATCATAACCTAATTTTTCAAGCATTTTCTCCAAAAACACCCACTCAACCCTATCATATGCCTTACTCATATCAAGTTTTAAGGCCGCAGCTCTGATATTTCCAGTCTTGTGTTTCAAAAAATGATTTAACTCATAAGCTACAAGAACGTCATCTGTTATGAGCCTACCGGGACAAAAGCGCTTTGACAATCAGAAATACATGCAGGTAGGGAAATCTTGAACCAATTTGCAAGGGTTTTGGATGCTATTCATAATAACATTACAAAGGCTGATTTGACGGAATTACAAAACATTTTCAGGGTTTTGACATTTTGGAATCAGGACAATGTGTGTGTAATTTAATTTTTGAGGAAACTTACCCGAGTTTAGAAAATTCAGAATTACAACTAACACATCATCCCCAACGATATTCCAGAATTTTTGGAAGAACAGTGCAAGCATACTATCAGGACCAGGTGATTTAGTAGGAAACATAGAGAATAAAGCATTTATAAACTTCTGAACCTGAAAAGGGACATAGGAGTGTTCTATTCATTTCCTCATAAATTCTCCTTGGGACTGTGTTGAGGACTTCTTGCAGTGCTTGTTTTGAAGGATTAGTCGTTGTGAATATGTCCTCTAAATACAATTCTGCACATTCTCTTTCTTGGTTATCTTGACACCAATCTCCACTAGGTCCTCGGATGTTTGTTATATTACTCCGCTTTTTTCTTGCACTGGCTTTGTTGTGGAAGAAACAAGTGTTTCTATCTCCTTCACTTGCCCAGTTTCTTTGCTTTTTTTATTACAAAAATCATCTTCCATATTTAGCAATTCGTCCAATTCTAATAGAAGCTCACTTTCACACTGCTTTGATTCCACCGTTATTGGGTTCATTTTAATGGTTGCAATTTTGTCGAGCGTTGGCCGTATTCTTGCTTGCACGTTACCAATAGTGGTTCTATTCCATCGAAGCAATCCCACATGACAGTCTTTGATTTTTTAGGCTATTTTCTTGAAAGGACAACCCTCCTCAATTTTTTCCCGCGCCGATTGAATGATTTCAGTGCATTGCTCCTTCCGAAGCCACATAGATTCAAATCAAAATTACTTCTTCACTTTCTGACTCGCCTTTGTACAATCATCCTTTAAGCATAGAAGGATTGGACTATGATTAGATACAATGGTTTTCAAATGTCTTACCTTTGCTTATTCACTGAGAATTTTCCATCAATTGCGTACTCCGGGGACATGTAACCACTACATTAACCATAGAGATTAACCAAAAATTAAAACCCTCAATGTAATGAAGATATGTATCTGATGTACTATTGCAACTTACTATGTTCCAATTATCCGTTTTGTCTTGCCTTCAATCTGATCTCCTCCAAAAATTCTTGCAATTCCAAAATCTGAAATTTTGGGGTTTAGCTCATTATCCAGTAAAACATTGCTGGCTTTAAGATCCCTGTGTATAATTCTTAATCTGGAGTCTTGGTGAAGGTAGAGAAGTCCCTTGGCAATACCAACAGCAACTTCAAAGCGATTTTGCCACGAGAGTAACACTCTTCTGCTTTGATCTGCACAGAATTTGCTTGTGTGTCAGTTTTATGCCAAGTTATGTGACAGTAGAGATGAACTAGTCTTATCTGCCAAAATTGGAAAAAGGATATCAGACCAAAGATCCAACAGTCCAAGCTCTTCTGCGGCATAAACTCGTAGACTAGCAACCTCTCTTCTCCTTCAAGGCAACAGCCCAATAGCCTGACAAGATTGCGGTGTTGAAGTTTGGAGAACAAAATAATTTCATTCTTAAATTCTTCAAGACCTTGTCCTGAACCTTTTGAAAGCCTCTTCACTGCTATTTCTTGTCCCCCTGGAAGTATTCCCTACAAACATTTGAACATTATAGTCATTTAATCCGTACTGACCTATTCTTGGCCCACTCATAAGACCACCCTCTCCAATTCTTTTCGTTCGAGAAACCACCCTCTCCAATTATATCCGTATTGACGTTAGTTTTTACCTTGTAAACAGTACCAAAACCACCCTCTCCAATTATATTCTGTTGAGAAAAATTCCTTGTAGCTATTGTCAAAGTGGCCAGATCAAATAATGGTAGCTCTACGTCTTCCTCTGTGCCTATAAAACGAGAAACTTTGTTGGTAATGATGAGAAATAGGACTCGCTATCAAAACATGCCTAAATAGCATAAGATTGAAACGAGCACATACATGGTAATGCTGATAATATTGGTATATCGTTTTCACATGTGAAATAGTTCAAAAAGGATCGAATTATCTTACCTCTTTTCTTTTTCCTTTGAACAATACCCCAGATCAAGAAGCTGAAGACAACAATCCCAGAAACTGTTGATATGACGACTATCATCAGCTCCAGTCTTCTCCTCTTTTTCTTAAGGCCTGAATGGAACATCTGTTAAAGTAGTTCATAATCCCTGGAGCGGACACCTCTATAAAGGTAGAAAGGAAGCAGATTCCATGACATATTCTTAATCTCTCGCGAAATATCTTGCACTAAGAAAAATCAAAGTAATTTACACATATCAACTTGAGGCAGTGCAGGGACTGCAATTTGAAAGACCACATGACCCAAAAATAAACTTACCTAGTTCTGAAGATGGCACTCGTAGGTAAAAGTCTTGATTACCACTACTTTCTGAAAATTCTGGAATATCAATCAGATCACCCACCCAAAGCAAGCAGCCACCGCCTCCAGTTCTAAAATCTGAATTTCCGAAAGCTGTACATGAACAATTCTTCAAGCACTCTTCCCTGCATTGCGCAATATTCATGCCCTTGCTCAGCGAGAAATTCAAGAGGTCTGGCAACTTCAAATCCCTGAGTCTTACAAAGCCTTCTCCCTTCTGGCAACCCAATCGCGCCTTTCTCACGCATCCGCTGGACCAATCGAGGACATCCCACTGACTTTGTGACCTTGGCACGAACCCTTGCACACACTCACACATTGGCATTCTGTCGATCCTACAAATTCCATTAGGCCCACATTTCCCATATTCTTCGCACACGCTTGGTGACGTATACATAGCAGCCCATTGGGAGCCCCCTTTGGGTAGTACATAGCGTGCATACTTGCCTGTCTGGTTCAAAGTCATCCTTATCAGAACTGATCTATCCGTAGACTCGAACATATAGGACAACTCTTCTCTGTTAGAAACAAAAATGGGTTGGTACACTGGACTCGAGAACGCAGCATTACCTCCAAACTGAATCCCATTCCATCTCCAGAAATGCATCCCACTCCTGAATATCTTCTTTTTCCCCTTAAGAATAAGTCCCTGAGGCAATCCTACAATATGGTGTTCGTAAGTAAAGTCACCTAGAGATGGATCACTTTCATCTTTCCAGGATCTCAAGTTCCAAGTAAAGCCACTAGTCAAGTTCAGCCCCAGCTTCATGCCGGGCAATAGCGTGTCCGATGGGTAATCAAAGCTCTGCCATCTGTAGCTAGCCTGTGTAATAACAAAATTCCCGGAATCTAGTAACTGTGCAACTGAATCCTGCGCGTTGGCGGCTTTTGAAGAACTTGATGACCAGATAATGCTCTTGGTTCCATTGAGCACAACAAGATTCCCATCGTTACTAAATGCTAACGAGCCGTTTGAATCTGTAACTGGTGTTTCCCTGTTTGCAACCCATACGACGATTTGTGGGAAGTTCTTGTACCAGATTCCAAGATACCGGTAACTAGGCCTCGAAGAACTGGGAGAGAAGAAGCCTAGCTCGAAACTTTGGTCTGATGAAACCAGAGTTTCGGTGTTCGAGAGGGATTCGTTTAGTGCTATTGTATCAATTGCACCGCAGAGTTGTATGACTGAGAATGAAAGCAGCGAGCAAAGCAGGAAAGTGGGAAGGGAGGCCTTCATAATCAAGAATGGCGAGATGCTTTGGCGCAAGCAATGTGAACAAACAGGTTGTGCCATAGGAAGTGGAACAAGCCACAAAGTAAAAGTCTTTTGGCGTTTGATAATATATTCATGTCATTATCTCATTAAGATTAGGTCTGACTACTTATTTGCTTTGAAAATCTGTTCTTCTAGTAATATAATGTAGCTACACATTGACTATCACAGAGAGACATTTGTTACATTTATGGTTGGGCACAGTATTGTGGTACCTCATTTCACTCGCAGCAAATCCTTGACAGTATTATTTTAAAGCGTTTCCAAATCAGAACTTTGTCCACAGCTCCACTCATTTCCCTCTCAAAAGTATTCAGAGCTGGTCTAAATGGTTGATATTCAAGGTCATTCTCTCTAGAAAAGTCCCACTTGCACAATATGAGACCCTGTTTCTTTTTCAGATTTCACAAAATTTATAGTCCATGTCTGGAGACGTAGGCTCTGCTGCTGTTTCTTTCTTCTTTTTTTCCCTCAGTTTTTTCATCCACTATATATATATATATATATATATATATATATATATATATATATATATATATATATATATATATATATATATATATATGTGTGTGTGTGTGTGTGTGTATATATATATATATATATATATATGTGTGTGTGTGTGTGTGTGTGTGTGTGTGTGTGCGCGCGCGCGCGCGCACCAACATATATATAAAGCAAAATAACCGTCATTATTTTTGAACTCATCCGAAATGAAGGGTTATTATTTGATCTTTACCGATCTGAGTCTGATAGATCTTATTTTCCTCTTTCTTTGGGGGAAGGTAAAGGTCAATTGTATTGTAGAGTCGCATGCAATGCCAAAAGATGCGTGTATGGTTGCTCCATTCTATTTTTTTTTTCTTGTTAGTCATCTTTAATCTTTGTTTATTTTCTCCGTTCATCATGCAAAATAGAGGAACCTTTATTTGGTTCTATCATGTGGGTAATGATCCATCGATCTGCTAGGTTTAGTGTAGTAAAATATGTTGACGAACGTGTCGGTTGTAGCTCAGACGCACGTCCTCTAGATGATTGTACACGAAATCATCTCCGAAGGAATCAAAGTTGACGAACAAATGCAAGTGGCTGCCATCATAGATAAGTTGCCGAATTCATGGAAAGAGTTCCAAAAAGGCCTACGTCACAAGCACTCGGAACAGTCGATTGTCAACCTCATAGCGCGACTTCAAATTGAGGAGGAAGCTAGAAAGCAAGACAAGAAGAATGAAGCTCTTGCCAACAACACACATGCCAACCATGCCAATAGCCACCAAGGTAACGGTAATGCCAATGGTAATGGTGTTAAGGTAAACTTCCTAACGTCGAGTGATAGCGCTCCTAAGGGTCAAAATAATTTTCAAAGGCAAAATAATTTTTTGAATGCTAGAGGCAAGCATATGAAAAACAAAGGTTTTAAAAATCAACATTCTTCCTTTACCTCGAAGAAGTGGAATCAAGGCCAATCTTCCAACCGTAGAAATAGCAACAAGAAAAATAAAATTTTAAATAACAATTCTAGTAATAATAATTTTGCAAATGAAGGTTTTGCAAATGGTGCATTTTTATTTGTGGAAAACAAGGGCATCATGCTAGAAATTGTCGTTATAGGAAATTCGGTTCAACGCCACAAGCTAATGTTACAGAAGAACCACTTGTTGCTATGATTTCGAAAAAAAATTAGTTAGAAGGGAAGAAGGATGGTGGGCCGACTCCGGGGCTTCAAGACATGTTTGTCATGATAAAAATTGGTTTCAAAACTATGTTCTGTTAGAAAAGGACAAGAAGGTTTTGCTTGGTGATTCTCATTTCACAAAAGTCTTAGGCATGGGAGATGTTGTTCTTAAGTTTACCTCGGGCAGAATTTTGACCCTTAAGGACGTGCTACACACTCCGGATATTAGGAAGAACTTGGTATCCGGTTATCTCCTAAACAAGGCAGGATTCAAGCAGACTTTCAAGTCCGATCAATTTATTCTGTCAAAGAACGGTATGTTTGTTGGTAAAGGCTATGCATGTGATGGTATGTTTGAACTCAATGTTGAAACGAATAAGACTTCTACTTTTGTTTATATTGTGTCTTGTGTGAATACATGGCATGCTCGTCTTTGTCACATAAATGGCAAATACCTTAAAGATATGAGTCATGTAGGACTTTTGTCTAAGTTGCATAATGAACTTGAGAAATGTGAATTTTGTAGCATGACCAAAATCACTTAACAACCTCACCACAAAGTCGAAAGAAATTCTGAATTACTAGAGTTAGTCCATTCAGATATATGTGAATTTGAAGGCATTTTGACACGTGGTGGAAAAAGGTATTTGATCACTTTTATTGATGATTTTTCTAGATATTGTTATGTTTATCTCATGAAAAAATAAAAGTGATGCTTTTGAAATGCTTACTGTATTTATCAAAGAAGTAGAAAATCGTTTTGGTAGGAAGATAAAAAGATTGAGTAGTGATAGAAGCATGGAATACGACTCCTTAGGCCTTATCACACATATCCAATCTTTAGGGATAGTTCATGAGACTACCCCTCCTTATTCGCCAGCCTCTAACGGCGTGGCTGAAAGGAAAAATAGAACCTTGATCAATTTAACTAATGTCGTGCTTGCTAGCTCTGGTGCACCTAAGAATCTTTGGGGCAAAGCTTTCTTGACTGCAAACTATGCCCTTAATAGAACACCTAGAAAGAAAATCCTCAAAACTCCTTATGATTTATGGAGAAATAGAAAACCAAATTTGGAACACCTTAGAGTTTGGGGTTGCTTAGCCTTCGTGAGGATTTTTGACCCGAAAATTCACAAATTGGGAATTAGAGCATCACGTTGCATTTTTGTGGGTTATGCTCTTAATAGTAAAGCTTATCGGTGTCTTGATCTTAAGAACAATGTTGTGGTTGAATCTATGGATGTGATATTTCATGAAGATAAGTTTCCTTATAAATCCAAAGATAGTGGGGGTGAAGAAACCGAAACCATAGAATCATCCCAACCTAGTCAAGAGGCAAGTTCCTCACAACCTCTTAGTGTAAGAAACGAAGAACATAGAAGGAGCTAACGTGCAAGGGTAGAGAAAGACTTTGGCCCTGACTACCTTGTATATAATGTTGAGGGAAGTCCTATTACCCTAGGAGAAGCTTTATCTTCACAAGACTCTGACCTTTGGAAAGAAGCTATAAATGATGAATTAGAGTCTCTAATGGCTAAGAGAACATGCAAGTTAGTTGACTTATCTCCAGGTTGTAAATCCATAGATTGTAAGTGGAATCTAAGGAAGAAGCTTAAACCTGATGGTACAGTTGACAAGTTTAAAGCAAGATTGGTTGCAAAGGGGTTTAAACAATGAGGATATTGACTTTTGTGATACTTTTTCACCAGTCACAAGAATAACATCCATTAGGCTTTTAATTGCTATAGCAGCGATCCATAACTTAGAGATTCACCAAATGGATGTTAAAACAGCCTTCTTAATTGGAGAATTGGAAGAAGAGATTTATATGAACCAACCAGAAGGTTACATACAACCAGGGCATGAGAGCAAGGTGTGCAAGTTAATTAAATCCCTATATGGGTTTAAACAGGCTCCCAAGCAATGCATGATAAATTCGATCAATGTGTTCTAGCTAGTGGTTGTAAAGCAAATGAAAGTGGCAAATGCATCTACTATAAATCTGAAAATAGTGAGCATGTTATCATTTGCTTGTATGTGGATGATCTTTTAATTTTCGGCACTAGCATAAAAATTATTGAATTCACCAAATCTTTGTTAAAAAGGAATTTTGAAATGAAAGATTTGGGTGAAGCTGGTGTGATTCTAGGTATGAAAATTACTAGAACTCGTGATGGCATATTTCTTGATCAAGCTCATTATGTTGAGAAAATTTTGAGGAAATACAAATATTTTGATTGCAAAACTGCATGCACTCCTTTTGATCCTTAAAATCATTTATATCCTACTAAGCTTGATGTTGATGTTATGAATCAAAAAGAATATGCAAGTATAATTGGTAGTCTTGGATATGCTACTGATTGCATAAGGCCTGATATTGCATATGTTGTTGGTGTTCTTAGTAGATTTACAAGTAAACCTAGTCTTGAACATTGGAATGCCATGTATCGTGTTATGGGTTATCTTAAAAGAACTATTAACCATGGGTTGATGTATCAAGGCAACCAGCTGTTCTTGAAGGTTTTAGTGATGCAGATTGGAATTCTCAATCTGGAGATTCCATGTCAACAATAGGCTACGTGTTTACATTAGGTGGTGGAGCTGTATGTTGGAAATCCAAGAAGCAGCAGATAATTGCCAAATCCACCATGGAAGCCGAACTAATTGCCTTGGCTTCGGCAAGTGAAGAAGCAGGTTGGCTACAAGATCTATTGTTTGAGATGCCTATGTGGGAAAACCAGTGCCACGTGTCTTGATTCACTGTGATAGCACTGCAGCCATTGGCAGAGTGCAAAGTAAGTATTATAATGGAAAATCCAGATCAGTTAGAAGAAAACACAGTATTGTGAGATCATACCTTAGCAAAGGTGCGATCAATGTTGATTATGTGAGATCAGGCGAGCGATAATCTCGCTGATCCACTTACAAAAGCTCTAGCTAGAGAAAAGATCTGGTATACATTGAGGGGGATGGGACTTAAGCCCAAGAATGTATAAGTCACCTATAAGGATACAACCTCTTAGGGACTAGAGATCCCAAGAGCTAGGTAAGGAGACCAACGAATTATAGAGTGACTGGTGTTGTACATGTACTACTTTTGTCTTATGACAATGTCCCTTCCTATGGTGTAAGTACATGTTTCTTGTAACGATATTGGAGGTTGAGATTTATTGTAATCTCTTAATGAGTTCTATAGCCCATACGGGTGGGATGTAATAGTTACGAGAGCATCCTTGATAGACTCACCTATATGAGTGTGGAAGTGAGGCCACTTCCTATGAGAATCGGGCTAATTCTCTAGAGCACTCATGAAAACTGGGATAAAGCACATGGCCATAATGTGCTAGCTTATGAAGCTTGGTATAGGATACCTTGAGTTTCATGTGTGTAATGTCTTCTACGTATCCTTAAGTAGCCATCGTTTCAAGGCTGAGTCCACTTTGTCTCTAATATGGGAAGACTGAAACACTAAGTGAAGGTTTCAAGGCAGATCCACTTTCACAATGCATGATACTCTCACCTTTTGCCCACTGTCTAAGTTGTGCATTTTTTTATTAAAATAAGTGGGGGATTGTTGGAGTATTTTAACAAAAAATTCTCTTTGTTTTCAAGATTGGTTTTGAAAAAGCATTGAAGTTTTGAGTAAAATTATAAAGTACTTTAGTCCCACATTGCTTGAAAATGGAAAGTGAAAATTTTCTTACATACTTAAACTTTTGGAAAGTTTTTGTCCCGCATTGGCTGTTGTAAAGGACTTTAAGGAGTATATAAAGTGACACTCCTTGGCCTTTAAGTAAAATGCGCTTGAGTTTAAGACTCTCACGCGCAAGGGGGGAAGGACAAGTGAGGGAGGTACGAGTTTTTGAAATTTACAGATGCTCTGTGGCAGCATTCAGGCCTCTCCTCGGAACTCAAATGAGACTATAGCATGTCTATTTATACTGCAAAATATAGCTGTTGGGCAACAATCATATTTTCTTTTATTACACAATAGTCATATTTTTTTATTGCAGCACTTTATTTATAAAATAAATTTTGGATTTATTTTTTTTGTAACAGATTTCCGACAGCTATTCACCTATAAAAGGAGACCTCTTCCTCACTTTTCAACACAACTCTCAAACTCTCATTTCTGATTTCTAAACACTTAGACTTGTGGGCATTTTGGTAAGGTATCGAGTGAAGCTTCTGCTTCATTCGTTTGTGCAGAATTATGAGTGAAGTAACAGTGAAAGCTGGGCTATTGTATCCCAGAGGCGACGCGTCAATAACCTTGCTGCACCGGTGGTAATTCTCCGAAGGGGTGCAAATCGTCTTAAGAGAACGACCTAGTCTACGCCTCAGCCAGCTGTTTTATATTATATTTTTGGAGTTATTCTTGCATGTTTCTTGCAACAATTCCAACATCAGCGTTACTACTCCTTTATCGAACGTTAAGCATCATGCTGCCTATGGAGACCTTTTGATGATGTTAATCTCCAGTGATAGTCAGTCAGTACCATTGTTTATTTGGCGGTTACTCGTCCAAATATTCCTTATTGATACTCTCTACCGATAGACTTTGTCTTCTTGTCCCTTGATGAGATAGCCTTGCGGTTGCTAGATATGGATCTCTTCTTCAATTTCACTGTTAAAAAATGTAAATTTGACATCCAATTAACAACTTTGTTGGGCAGTGAGGGCAAGGACCGTCCTTGTTGTACATAACTTTGTAGACCTATTTGACTCCAATAACTTCTTTATCCTTAGGCTTTTCAACCGGTTCCCAAGTTTGCTTTTTCTCAATGATTTTCATCTCCTTGTCCACACTTTTTCCTTTGCAGCTTCTTCCCAACTTTTAAGGTTCTCATACGAAGAGTGCAACATCACAATTTTCATAGATTTCATCTTTCTAGGATGAGATAAAACTTGAGATGGAGAAAATAACGTGTTCGAGCTTGAAGTTGCCTTGCGCATGTTGGGGGTGGTGAGCTTGGGCATGAGTCACTTCATGTTGACAAAATTTCCTCATCCAATAACTTATGTACTTGAGGTGCTCTATAGCTCCATTCAATGCTTACATTTCATAAAAAAAACCATCTTTCGAGATAAGTAACTTCTTATAGCTGCGCTTGTCTAAATGATAATCCTTTGTTTCATCACTATACCCAATAAAAATACATTTCTCTACCTTTTCATCTAATTTTTCTCTGTTTTCTTTTGGGATGTGGGCATCAGCAATACTTCAAAGATTATAAAATGCTCAACTTGTGGTTTTCTCTTAAACGAAGCCTCATATGAAGTGTTCTGTACAGCTTTTGTGGGGAATGGCCTTCTTACCAGCCTCGGCCAAAAAATGCTTTTGGCAAACATTTTCCTTGGAGCATACAACAGGCCATTTTGACAATCATTCTATTTTTTCTTTCGGCTACACCGTTTTGTTGTGGTGTTCGTTGATTAGTTAATTCTTTCTTGACATATTCTTCTTGCAAAACCCTTTGAACTATGATCATTAAACTCTCTTAGACCTCTCAGTTCGCAATACTTTAAGAGAATGACCACTGTGATTTTTAATTAGGGCCTTGAACCGTATAAAGAATGAAAATGCTTTCGATTTTCAGTTAAGGAAATATACCCACATCATCCGACTAAAATCATAAACATACAACTAAAAATACCTTTTTCCACGCAAGAGAGAGTTCTAGAATGCCCCAAATTATTAGCACGCACAAGTACAAGCGGAGCTCTAGCCCTCTAAGATGTTTTAGAGAAAGGTAGCCTATGAATTTTTTCATAAATGCAGCTGTGGCGCACCGCCTCGAAAAATCTCTAAAGAATTATATGGAGTTGCAATCTTATGTAATTAAACAAAAGGGAAAATTAAAAAAAAAATCCTAAAATGACTCTAAAGTGTCCAAAAGGACAACTAATCTATCAAAATCGAGAGAGGGATCCAAGACTAAGTTACGCAACAAGAAGGCGTTAGGCACCCGCCACGCCCTTTCGGTCTCTACTTCGTTTTTAATGATTTTTTTGCCTAAAGAACACGTAACATACAATAAGACTAATCCTAAGCTAATTTTTTTTTATTATTTTGGTTTGAATTCGACAACAGGGAGAAGTGGCCTATGTATTTGACCGGACTAATCGGAATCAAAACCGCCGTAGTTCGAAACTAGTCCTATAAGAAGTAGTCTACAATTTCAACCCAGATTTAGATAAAGAAAATAAGAATACTCTCATTGTTTCTTTGAAATGAAATGTGACAATGTGAAATGGGAGACATTTTAGATCATTAGTATCTAAGTTAATCTAGAAAACTATAAATGTACTTCAAGAATGCCCTTGTTTTAGAAGACTTTGGAACTCTTTATGATGAATCCTCGAGGCTTGTAACTTGTATATGTAGAAATGAATATGAAGTGTTGAATTCCCCTTAGAGATGATCTGCCACTTCTACAAACGAAATGGTATAAAAGTTCTAGGAAGAAAAAGTTTGTTTCCAAAAATGAAGCCCAAGGACCCTATTTATTATGGTTTGGGACACCAGAAATGGTAAGGAAGACCATATCAATTTGTGGTTTCATGATAAGACATAATATGTGATAAAAATCGTAGATTGACAAAGTCAACTAATTGGCCGGTTCATCCCATATCTTAAAAATAATTTTTTCTGAATTTCGAGACATTTCCAGGCCCTAATTCAATAATTATCTCTGATTTGTTATATGGGGTGTACCACATTTAGAATTTATCTTCTTATCTCATACAAATCAGGGATTAATCACATGTACCAAGGATAAATCACAAGATATTCTCAAATCATCTAACAAATCACAATCTCTTGACCTTAACTTGAGTTAAACCAACTAGGTTAGTTATCCAATGGATTGGGCCTAATTAATTCGGGCTTAGCTGACTAGATTGGACAGACAGACAGACAGACTAATGGACTAGACTAAGTAAGCTGAATTAAGTAAATAAGGCCTATTACTTATTATCAGGCTTACACCCAACATTGAATAATAAACTTTATTAATTAATGAAGCTCAACATAAATTAATAAAAAATATAAAATAAAACTAAAAAAATGGGGCATCTACAGAGCCATTCAGTGAGGGACTGCGTGTGCAGGCGAACATCACTGTAAAACGACACATTTTTTAAGTTTGGAACATGGAAAAAGACCTCAAGACCTAAGATAGGCCCAAACACTCACACAGATATGAGGCTAGACCTTTGCAAGGTTTCTTATGTATTCCTGGAAAGGAATTAGACCAACGCAGTCGAGAAAATAGGTGCTGTTCAAAGTCAAAGCCAACAACCCGTTAAAGGGGATGGACTTTTAGGCACATGGAAAATAATTATGTCTGGAAATAGGAGCCATCCATGCTCAGTAGTGATTGGAGTCTTCATGTGTAGAAGTCAGAGTCAACAACATGTAAAAGTGGATGGATGTTTAGGCACACACAAAAAAGACTCATTTACAAAATTGGAGCCAACAATATTCGAAAGAGGTTGGGACACCAAAGGAAAGGTATATGTGGAGAGGGCGCAGAGGAATTTATGTGGATACACCAACTGAACTGGAACTGAGCTGAGAATAAAACTGCCATAAGAAGGTACGCCATCCTCATATCTACCTAGACTGAGGGTTTCTACACTTTAATAATGGACTTAGACTAGGACTGTAAAAAAGATTGCACGTGACTTTCACGTACTAACTTAGACTGAGATTATACTACTGTTTGACATGGAGCCCCTGGATGAGAATGCCTACAGACGAATGCTGACTATGCAATAAATTAGAGAATGACGGAACCATCTGTACTGTCATGAAAGGGGAATCATAGGAAGTCCCTAGAAAAAATGCATGCAGACAACAGTGACTATGCAATGAGTTGTACAAAAACTGATAGCTTTTTGACAGTCAGGGAATGAGACTCACATGATGTAACGCCCCCCAAAATCCAGAGCTTCGCCGCCCCGAACTCCAGGGTCGTTAACTTATCGGATCACATCAACCTGTCAATTCCTGTTCACTAACACGTACTTCCAAAATAGTCAATCCGATATCAACTCAAACTCTTCACATTCAGCATTACAAAACTGCTCAAACTTGAGCTATTAAGATCTAGGTTCTTTACAAACTCAAGTTCTTATAGAACGAGTTGACAAAACTGACCCACGCAGGGGTCTCCCTACACAGTAGCGATGGGCTCATCGGAATCTCACACTGACTCTAACCCATTCCCGAACCTACTACAACTTATCATTACCTGCAGAAGGGAGCCAAACGAAGGGTGAGCTGTTGAGAGCTCAGTAAGGTCGCACAAAGACTACCAACGGGATTACAAAACGATTTCAAAGAATCCAACCGACGAAAATTTCCAGAATACTTTAGATAGTCAAAAACTTAATGACTTCCAAAAGGATCAAAACTCATCAGAAATAGATACCAAAATAAACCAGAACGAACATGACCGATTCCAAAAAGAACAATCAATAATAGATCATTTCTAGAGTCATCATTTCCAAATACAATGAAGGTTTTTCAAAGGATTTCAACAGAAGTACAGATCATTTCAGATAATACTTTTTCAGACATTTCCGTAATAGTCACGGCAGTGTACAGAGCAAATAAGATCAAAAATCAACGTTGATCCTAGGCGGTCGTGATGCCGTTTCGGCAAAGCACAGAAGTGTACACATGCATGATGTACTAAAATACTAGTCCACTTGGGTACTAGCTTGCTTTTTCCTGCAGGATTCAGACCAACCTTATTACGCCATCCCACAGAACAGAAACCCAAGTCAACACAGAAAATCAATAATATCAGTGAGCCTTAACATAAGCTCAATCACCGAAATCAATTCGGATTCCAATAAAAATAATCATACTGACATAAGTCAACATTCATAATTTTCAGAAGAAATCAGAATTTCCAGAAGAAAAATCACAGATAAACAACAAAGCGATTACGAATAATTATTAAGTTTTAAGCACAACAATCCGGAAGAACGGATACAGACAATTGTCACATCTGCTCAGCACATAATAACAGACGAGCATCACAAGATTTCCAAATAATCGATTCAGGTTCTATATTAGGGTTTTCTAGACAAGAACATGCTGATATCATACCAAATTCAGAGTTCCGCATTAGCCATAAGTAAATCAACTGAGTACTTGCGAGTACGAGTTATCAAAATAAGGGTTCGGACGAAAGTCCTTCCCCAGGGTTCAGATAGAATCCCTTACCTGGATCTGCAGCTAAATTATCCTAACCGGAAGTCTTTAGCTTTAACCTAAACGGAATAATCAAACCATTAGAATACAACCTACAAAACAAAAGTATAACTTAATACGAACTCACACATGCTCCCAAAATGAACCTCCCCTCCCGGGTATGTAAAATTGCCAAAACGCCCCTAGGGTGTAAAATTACCAAAATGCCCCTCTCTGACTTAAATCACCAAAGCGGTCTACCCATAAGTAGAATCACTAAAATAAACTTTCCATATGTAAATTTATGTAAAAATACCTTTCTTAGGTCAAATTACCAAAATACCACTCCGGGGTAGTAATTTACCAAAACACCCCTGTTACACTTTAATCATCAAATGACTTTTTCATAAGCAAAGTCACTAAAATAATCTTATTGTATGTAAATTTACTTCAAAATACCTCTTATAGGTAAAATTACCAAAATACCCCTTCGGGGTGGTAAATGACCAAAATACCCTTGTGGTTTTCGGCACAGGAAAAATCTCAAAAATATCTCAAAATGCTATTTTAAACATCCTGATGTTATTTCTGGCCTAAAAAGTATTTAAAAATTTTTCACCCGAAAATTCCGAACTAATGTCCGGACCGAGCACTAAAAGGCCAGTTTCACGAAAAATACCTATTGGCCTCAGAATGGTACAAAATTTTAGCATATAAATCATATCAGTAAGATAAGATTTTCCTAAAATTTTTAAATTAAAACATCTTGATTTGCTATGCTAAATAATCTGATAAAGTTCTTTAATCGGTGCTCTAATTTAGCTCTCTTCGCGGACTCCGAAAATTCCCAAAATTTTTCCAGAGTGTACGTCTTGTGAAAATATTGGGGGTTACTATTTTGGACTTTGTTGAATTTTGGCCCTAACTATTTATTAAAATTCATTGAAAACCTATTTAATTAAATGTCCATCTTTAGTGACAATTACACTTATTATTCACATTACCCACACACACAATTACACCTTCACCCACACGCACTTGTCTTCTTCCTCAATTCCCTTCACGGCTGAGACCTGCTCTTCACCCAACTCACCTACCAACTCCGAAATTCCTAAACACACACATTACACCCTAAAATACATATGTATACCACTTAATCCACACACATATTTACCAAGAATCCACATATTCACACACCGACGCACACACTATATGCACAGCTGCATACACACACACTGCACCCACAAAACACACACTAAACCCCTCGAAATTCACTGAAAAAATCACTCAATACACCTAATTTCCTCATAAACACACTGAAACCACAATTATGCTCACGATCACTCCACATAACCTGAAAACAAACCTAAATATACACTGAAACACGCCCCTGCAACCCACGCGCACACAGTCCCAAGGTTACAAACTGAAAACACAGACCAACAACTATTGGCTACCCTTACCCCCGACCTCTAAACACCCGCAATTCCACACTCTTATACCATCAAACCAACCTACAACCCCAGCATCACTGATGCCGTAGCAGCAGTGTGCATCCCCCACACATGCAGCATCTCAGACACAGCCACACTCATAATTCTAACACGCTAAACTTCACACAGTGAAATCACAAGCTATGAAGAAGGTTACCTTGAAGAGATTTGCCCAATCTCACTCTGTGATGATTCCTTGAGCTTTTCTTCTTCTTGCCATGTTTTCTCTTCTCTGTTTCTATTTCCTGTTTTGGTCTGCTTTTTGTTCTCTTCTTTTTCTTTCTTCCTTTCTTTTACCCGAAGTCATTATCTACCCAATATTTAAACAATTTGTTTAGCTTAGTCATCAACCAAGCAAGAGGTGTCAAAACTCTAAAAACATGGTTTCTACCTTATTTTCATAAAATTACACAAATACCCCCCAAAGTGTTCCAAAATTAGGAAAATGCCCCCAAAATTTTAAAAATTACGTTTTTGCCCCAAAATTTTTTTAAGATTCCACAAGCTTCTGATACCCGAGTATTGCTCAAAATTAGCGCCTGTTTATTTTTCGGGGCACCGATGGGTATTTTAATCAACTCCCAAAGTTCAGGATATTACATTCTTCTCCCCTTATAAAAATTTCATCCTCGAAATTTGTTCTCAGATATCTTATCACATTCACATATCACGCTTTCGTTGCAGAACTCTGATAACTATCTCATAGTGACTGAGCTACATTTGACTTTGACACCCAGATTCTTGTCCTACGAATACCTAAACGCAACTGTTTAAATCCAAATCATAATACTGAACTGAGACCCTGTCAGGCAATCACTTCACTTTGTCTAGTCCAGAATTTCCAGGACGATGACTTTACTGGTACAAAACTCACTGAGCAGAACATACACCGCCCCAAATTTTGCCCATACCCAACAAATAAAATCAACTCTAATACCACAGAATTTTACTGCAGTTTACCGATAATATACCAGAGGGTTTATCCTTTGTACAATTAATGATTGTAAGCTTCGCCCCAGGCTCGAGGCGTATTAAAATGCTAAGCGATAGTCACGTGTGACTTGCCATCTAGCAAGGCTATCATGAGTAGGGTAACCAATTCATATGAGCACTTATGCCTCACAGCAGACAGCAAAACTGTAGCCACTAGGCTTCCACTGCACACTCTAATACCTAAAAAAAATGAGTCCAAATTACTGCCAAGTTCATCACCAAGTGGCGTGTTATCTTAACATAGTTTTGTATTGCATACTTACGGTTCTGCATATACTTCACAGAATGACAGAAAACTATAGCTACTATGAGTTCATTGCACACTCTGGTGCCTTAAATCAAATAGGCCCAAACTGTTATCCGAGTCATTATAGAGAGATGTGTTATCTTAACATAAAGCGAAATATGATTTTGCACTCACATGTCTTGTACTTCCACTAAATTTTAAAACTCTAAATTGTCACATCACTTCTGAGTCGCAGTCACATTATTTACAAAAATCTCATAACCTTATCCTTTGATCATCTGTTTCAGTTAAACTATTAAAATCTTTCGGTTCCAAAAGCAAATAACCAACAGTTTGTTATCTTGGTTCAGACAAATTTCCATCTTATACCAAATCATCAAATAACTTATTCAAACCTAATCAGCATTCTCAGAGTCTATTCTTGCTCACAGATTATTTGAGGTTTAGGAATCTACCTAACCTCATATCCAGGTAAGGGAAACTATGCAAATATTGATAGTAATAATCGCAATCAGGCAATCAAAATACAAAAATCTTTAACAAAATCATGCATATTGGCTTTCGAGGTTCACAACAGAATTCTGTGACATTCCAGAAGAAACGATGGACACAGAAACAATGATATTGGTCTGACGAAGCAAAGTCAACCCAATGACTCAGAGCAATCAGAATCAGAAGGACTTATTGGTCCTCAATAAGATTCATAACTTCCCCATGGCCAGTTGATCAGATACTTCCTCATCAAGTCCAAATAAATTCAAAAGGATAGATAAATATCTTGAAAGGAATAAGACGAACCAGCATGAATGACATCTTCTCTGACGTCTCAGCGTAAGCTAACATTCAATTAAGTCGTCCTTGAATTCAATATGCAAAGGATGATTCAGATGACAGAGCAAAATTCCAAATCCCTTCTTGTACCCTTAAACTAAAATTTTTGGTCTTAACACCAGTCATTTTTCCAAAACAGTACTCTTACTCATACATCAAATCACCAACTTAACTATTGCTCAGACCCTATATACTTTCCAGATATGACTAGGGTTTCCCCTGACAATATACAGATGCGTGATTAGCAAATCACCAATTCATACCTAGTATGATATCAACATCCTGAACATTATATGGAATGAGGTCCAAAGAAGGATTTTTTTTATCCCAAACATGAACTGTATATTCATAGATAACCACAAAACAGCCGAGGACTCTCCCAACGGAGTACTTATCGTGATATCAATTCTTATAGGACATATCTTCATCCTCAATCTCTATGCCAAAGTAACAGATGTAAAGACATATGACGCTCCAAGCTTAAATAGTATATAAGCATCTAATAGGTTAACATGTGGTGTACCTGGCACCACGTCATCAGATGTGACAACATCTTAAGCAGACATTAAACAAACTTTAACTGATATTCTGGGCCTCAGCCCCTACTGACCTTGTCCTCTTCTTGTCGAGGAACACTACTCGCTATTACACTAGCAATAGGTACACGACTGATTATTTCTCTCAAACAGACAATTTTAACTTAATGTTTCACACTGCCATGCTTAAATGACTTCTATCTCACATATCGCATGGGATGGCCAGAAAATTGACCCGCCACCCTGACCAATACTCTGTATAGGTCAAACTCCAAAATTATACAATGATTTAGCTCTAATACCTTGAATTGATCGAGCGTCTTCGCCCTGCGCTCCCCTAAATTTCATATTATGCCTTGATCGAATTTCAGAACTCCGTCCAGATCATAATTTAATTGAACCGAAGAGGGCCTGAATCTCTGATTTTTGTCCCAACCTTTAACCAAGGGCACCGTACTGTGCCGACTGTAAAAACTTTTGTTGACAACGTCAACTCATACAAATCCGTTCGGAGGAAATTCTCACTTATCTCTCTTCTATCCATCCTGTGTTTACGTATGTCTTACTCCATTGTCAGGCTTAGACTGTTCCAAAACATCTGCCAAATAAAGACATTTCATATCGCTTGTCAATCTAGCTGAGAGCATTCTATCTCTTAGTCCAGGCCTAAGCCCCCACTCAGACTTTTGGCAGTTATTTGCCTCCAAGAATAACATTCTTACTGCGAATCTAACAAATCATGAGATCTCATCTCAACCTTGTTTATTGGCTCTTAATTTGTTATCTCACATTAACAATTCTCTCACATCTGTTCACGAAGTCTCGCAAAATACCAGTCAAAATAATTCTCTAAAGGGTTCCCAAGTGACATAAATCAATTACCGATAAGTCACATTCTTCACTACCATTTTCCACCCTGATCAACCTCGCCTCTCAGTTTATATCCAGCAATCTCAACCTTTGTCACTTCACTTATAGTTGCTCAAAGTTTATACAATCAGTTGTTTAAAATTTTCTCTATTTTGCTAATCCAATTCGTTGTCTCTATAGGGTTCAATAACTCCCTGTAGCTAGTCATTTCATATGTTAGGATCACCCAAGGTACTCTTATCTCGAGGTTGTGGTTGAACAGGATTCAGTACTCATTGTTGCCGATTGCCAGATTCTAAATCATCCAAGTCAGAATCGGGTTTATAGTGTTCAAAATCATAACCATCAGTTCCAGGGTTCTGCTGTTTCCCTTACTGAGTAGGGTTGTCTCTCTACAATCATAAAACCTCCATACAGTACAATGTCAAATCTCACGATTATTTGATCAGATCTTTCCAATGTCGGGGAAAAGAATCCCTGCTCATCTTACACAAACCTGCTAGAATCTCATCTATCGGGGACCACTAGGCCCTTCATACTATTACCGCTGCCAGAGCTTCAAATTCTGGCCGTACGGATACAAATAATAGTTATCAGGGTTATACCAACACAGGTATAAAGAACAACACAATGACTAGTCAAGGGAGACTTCTTAACGCTACCATAATCCTACCCCGCTCTCGTTAACAAGAATACCATTCCACAGAATCATGTTACCTACACCCTGTGGTTCCATGCCTACAGATTCATATGCCTATACTTCAAATACCACAAGACCGAACTGCTCTGATACCAACTGAAACGCCCCCGAAAATCCGGAGCTCTGCCTCCCCGAACACCCAGGTCGTTAACTTACCGGATCACATAAACCTGTCAAATCCTGTTCACTAACACGTACTTCCAAAATAGTCAATCCGATATCAACTCAAACTCTTCACATTCAGCATTACAAAACTGCTCAAACTTGAGCTATTAAGATCTAGGTTCTTTACAAACTCAAGTTCTTATAGAACGAGTTGACAAAACTGACCCACGCAGGGGTCTCCCTACACAGTAGCGATGGGCTCATCGGAATCTCACACTGACTCTAACCCATTCCCGAACCTACTACAACTTATCATTACCTGCAGAAGGGAGCCAAACGAAGGGTGAGCTGTTGAGAGCTCAGTAAGGTCGCACAAAGACTACCAACGGGATTACAAAACGATTTCAAAGAATCCAACCGACGAAAATTTCCAGAATACTTCAGATAGTCAAAAACTTAATGACTTCCAAAAGGATCAAAACTCATCAGAAATAGATACCAAAATAAACCAGAACGAACATGACCGATTCCAAAAAGAACAATCAATAATAGATCATTTCTAGAGTCATCATTTCCAAATACAATGAAGGTTTTTCAAAGGATTTCAACAGAAGTACAGATCATTTCAGATAATACTTTTTCAGACATTTCCGTAATAGTCACGGCAGTGTACAGAGCAAATAAAATAAAAAATCAACGTTGATCCTAGGCGGTCGTGATGCCGTTCCGGCAAAGCACAGAAGTGTACACATGCATGATGTACTAAAATACTAGTCCACTTGGGTACTAGCTTGCTTTTTCCGGCAAGATTCAGACCAACCTTATTACGCCATCCCACAGAACAGAAACCTAAGTCAACACAGAAAATCAATAATATCAGTGAGCCTTAACATAAGCTCAATCACCGAAATCAATTCGGATTCCAATAAAAATAATCATACTGACATAAGTCAACATTCATAATTTTCAGAAGAAATCAGAATTTCCAGAAGAAAAATCACAGATAAACAACAAAGCGATTACGAATAATTATCAAGTTTTAAGCACAACAATCCGAAAGAATGGATACAGACAATTGTCACATCTGCTCAGCACATAATAACAGACGAGCATCACAAGATTTCCAAATAATCGATTCAGGTTCTATATTAGGATTTTGTGGACAAGAACATGCTGATATCATACCAAATTCAGAGTTCGGCATTAGCCATAAGTAAATCAACTGAATACTTGCGAGTACGAGTTATCAAAATAAGGGTTCGGACGAAAGTCCTTCCCCAGGGTTCAGATAGAATCCCTTACCTGGATCCGCAGCTAAATTATCCTAACCTGAAGTCTTTAGCTTTAACCTAAACGGAATAATCGAACCATTAGAATACAACCTACAGAACAAAAGTATAACTTAATACAAACTCACACATGCTCCCAAACTTAACCTCCCATCCCGGGTACGTAAAATTAATGAAATGCCCCTAGGGTGTAAAATTACCAAAATGCCCTTCTCAAACTTAAATCACCCAAACGGTCTACCCATAAGTAGAATCACTAAAATAAACTTTCCATATGTAAATTTATGTAAAAATACCTTTCTTAAGTCAGATTACCAAAATACCACAAAACACCCCCCGTTAAACTTTAATCATCAAAATGACTTTTCCATAAGCAAAGTCACTAAAATAATCTTACTGTATGTAAATTTACTTCAAAATACCTCTTATAGGTAAAATGACCAAAATACCCCTTCGGGGTGGTAAATGACCAAAATACCCCTGGGGGTTGTCGGCATAAAAAAAATCTCAAAAATATATCAAAATGCTATTTTAAGCATCTTAATGTTATTTCTGGCCTAAAAAATATTTTATAAATTTTTCACCCGAAAATTCCGAACTGATGTCCGGACCGAGTGCTAAAAGGCCAGTTTCGCGAAAAATACCTATCGGTGCTCTAATTTAGTGCTCTTCGCGAACTCCGAAAATTCCCAAACTTTTTTCAGAGCGTACGTCTTGTGAAAATATTGGGGGTTACTGTTTTGGACTTTGTTGAATTTTGGCCCTAACTATTTATTAAAATTCATTGAAAACCTGTTTAATTAAATGTCCATCTTTAGTGACAATTACACTTACTATTCACATTACCCACACGCACAATTACACCTTCACCCACAAGCACTTGTCTTCTTCCTCAATTCCCTTCACGGCTGAGACCTTCTCTTCACCCAACTCACCTACTAACTCCGAAATTCCTAAACACACACACATTACACCCTAAAATACATATGTAGACCACTTAATCCACACACATATTTACCCAGAATCCACATATTCACACACCGACGCACACACTATATGCACAACCGCATACACACACACTGCACCCACAAAACACACACTAAACCCCTCGGGAATTCACTGAAAAAAGCACTCAATACACCTAATTTCCTCATAAACACACTGAAACCACAACTATGCTCACGATCACTCCACATAACCTGAAAACAAACCTAAATATACACCGAAACACGCCCCTGCAACCCACGCGCACACAGTCCCAAGGTTACAAATTGAAAACACAGACCAACAACTATTGGCTACCCTTACCCCCGACCTCTAAACACCCGCAATTCCACACTCTTATACCATCAAACCAATCTACAACCCCAGCATCACTGATGCCGTAGCAGCAGTGTGCATCCCCCACACATGCAGCATCTCAGACACACCCACACTCATAATTCTAACACGCTAAACTTCACACAGTGAAATCACGAGCTATGAAGAAGGTTACCTTGAAGAGATTTCCCCAATCTCACTCTGTGATGATTCCTTGAGCTTTTCTTCTTCGTGCCATGTTTTCTCTTCTCTGTTTCTATTTCCTGTTTTGGTTTGCTTTTTGTTCTCTTATTTTTCTTTCTTCCTTTCTTTTACCTGAAGTCATTATCTACCCAATATTTAAACAATTTGTTTAGCTTAGTCATCAACCAAGCAAGAGGCGTCAAAACTCTAAAAACATGGTTTCTACCTTATTTTCATTAAATTACACAAATACCCCCAAAAGTGTTCCAAAATTACGAAAATGTCCCCAAAATTTTAAAAATTATGTTTTTGCCCCAAAATTCTTTTAAGCTTCCACAAGCTTCTAATACCTGAGTATTGCTCAAAATTAGCGCCCATTTATTTTTCGGGGCACCGATGGGTATTTTAGTCGGCTCCCGAAGTTCGGGATATTACACATGGAACCCCTGAGTTAAGATAAAACACATGCGAATTAGAAACTTTCATGAAAAGGGGACTAGAGATCCCCTTCAACAAAATGCATGAATATGACACTGACCATGCAATAAATCGAAAAAAACAAAGACATACACTATCATGATTGTCGTGAGGGGAGACTCATTTTGAGCCCCTAGGTGAGCACAAGAAGGATAGAAAGACAAACACTATCCTGACTCTCGATGAGGGGACTTCTAGGAGCCCCTAGGCAAAATCCATATGGACAAGACTGACCATGAAATAAACGGGAGACAAACAGACACTAATCACGACTATCATGAGAGGGAACTCAAAGGAAGCTCTTAGACTAAAACGCAAATTTGGTTGGCCCTACATAACCCTAATGGAAGGCGGATCACAAGGGACACCTCCTAAAGACATATACCAAGAAGAATATATGACGAAGATAATATCCTTTCATAGTTCAAGAGCATATTTGAATCGAAAATCATTTAGGTTGCCCTATATGATGAATCCAACATTCACTTCGAGATCTATAAATCATTCTATCATTTAAAATTTAAGGCAATGGTGTCTACTTTGCTGATACGTCCATATCTACCCAAAAAGGGAAGACCATTGAAGTTTTTGATCAAAAACTTTTCAATTGGTCATCATTAAATGTCTGGCAACTTCACAGAAGAAGTTAATTCTCAGCTTAAACACTTAGGTTTGAATCCTCAACAGTGCCATGAAAAGGTTGGGCCCATGAGGTGGATAATGTTGACGTATGAAAAAGGTAGTGTATGAATTGTGAGGCTGATGTGTTTGCTGCAGAACTGTATGATTTGAGAGGCTGATGGAGTTCGGGCCTAGGATTAGTTAAAAGATCAATATATACGACTAGGCTGGGCAAAGTACATGACGATCGGGTGCATGATAGGAATGCACAAGAGAAAGTCGTAAGGCTTCTCGTATATTCATTTAAGTGGTGGAAAATATATCAAACTGTAATTCAGAATAGGGTAGGTAAGATAGGTCATGAAAATCAGTAAGTCATTATCAGGTCACAAAGAGGTGAACACATCAGGTTCGGGAGGTCTAAAACTAAAGGGTCAAAATCAAGCCAACAGGAAAATGAACATATCATGTCATAATATAAAGAACTCATACAGGTGCATGGACCATTATCTTCTTTTTTCTTTCTTTTATATTTTTCTCATTTTTTTCTGACCTAATGAAAATGTAGAAGAACCTTTGTCTCTCTTGAATAAGCATAATTTCAAGGAGGATTTTATATGGGACACAATGTAGGCCAGAGTATGGGCTAAGAAACTAATGATAAATAAGCTCAAAAATCCAAACATGAAATCAAAGCCCCTAGTGTGTGTGTGTGTGTGCGCGCGCGCGCCCGCCCATGTAGACTGAGCCTAGATGGTGACTAAGCTGCTTATGTATCCCCATTGGAGGAATCAGGTCGGACGTAGTTCAAACTGCATATGCTGAATATCTAATCTTTGAACTCAGTTGGTTGCAATTCTATGTGCTGAATTCGAATAATCATTATCCAATCTTTTCGATTTCTCTCCTTTTTTTCATTTTTTTTCAACAATTGATTATTCTTTTGAGATCGAACAAATGACCATCATGATTCCACTCCTCATGCATATTCAAGACTTCGATTCCTTTGATGGGGAACCCTTTCAATGCAGATTTGAATACTTTGCAGCAATATTTAGGACATAGGCACACACAAGGAGACTGTCTGCCCCAAGGTTAGAAATATAGGCTTCCAAAGAAAACGGCTAAATTGTTTAGGCACAAAAGGCTAGCGAGTGGTAAAATTTTAGTATAGGATAATAAAGATGATATATGGTGGCCAAACTATAGCTTCCAATCATCGGAAAAGGACTTGTGCAAACCTACATTTTTTGGAGGTCTCTCTCTTTTTTTCTTTCATTATTTTTTCGTGCCCTATCTGCCTACACCACCATTTTCAGGGTTTTCAGTCTAGCGGGCTTCTCTTCTATTTTTTTCCTTTCTTTTTTCAAGATGAATGGTCCAAGCTAGGAGACGGAATAAGTGAGGTTTGAACATGAGAAATTCTTGACACTGACATAATCTTTGAGGATTGGGCTTGCTTTTGGTGACTGTGGTAGGTTAGCCAAGCAAAGAACTCATGGCCTTTTAAAGATAGTCTCCTAAATTCTTAGTCGAATATCTAAGTTTCAAACCAAATTCTCTTATTAGGTTTTCTGACATTAAATTTTGAGGGAAGGGAAATTTTGATTTTTATAAACGTCATGAGTCACCACCCCAAGGGAGAAAAAGATGTATCAATGAGATTGACCATTAGGATTAAATTCAAAAATCATCTTTTACACAACTCCTCAAAGTGATTGATCAATTATGAATTCATACCGGTATGAAATCGGATAATTCTTTCTTGCTTTGAAAAATGTTATGCTCTCGACTTGCTAAGGATGGACTCCTAGATTTATTGAAAATACAAACTCTATTCGACTCAAACTCTAAAAGAGACTTCTAAAATGGAACGAAACTATTTTTGTCTTTTTCAAAATTTTGTTTTTGTTTTCATTTTTACATTTTTTACCCTAAGACCCAAGTAAGGAAACTATAGCCGAGATATGATCGAACAATCAGAGCACACCTCAGTATTAAACTGGTTGATTTTATCTATATGGGAATTGGACACTGATTAATCGGCCGATTATTCTTGTTGGTTAATCTTCAGGTTGTTCAGTGGATTTTTTGGAGAATTTCTAAAAAAGTGGAGTACTGGCCAACTGTCCAGTTACCCAGTGGGTTAACCAGTCGGTTAGTCAGTAAGGTCAACATGGATTTTTGGAAAATTTTGGGAAGATCATGGTTTTTGACTAACCGTTTGGTCACTCGATGAGTGAACCGGCTGGTTGGCCACTGTGAGGTAAAGGCAGCCAATTTTGAATTTTCAAGCAATTGAAACACTGACTAACCTTCGAATTGGGAGTGCGGATGCTAACCAGTTAGTCAGAGTCTCTCTTTTTTGTGAAATTATCATTTTAGCTTATAGAATGCTGGTGGTTCCCCTACCAACATGTCATAGATCAATATAGGTATTCTCCCAACAAAAGGCAGAATATTGAATGGTCCGAGTGTGAGTTTTCTTCCTTATAATATCAGTGTAAAGGTCACTCAATCGGCTCGATTGTACCATATACCTCTGCCATAACTATGAAGTTAACGATGGGCAATCACAAGTACGTATACAAGTCATTTACTATACCTAAAATAAGGAGAAATCTTTAGTATGAGGCACGTGGAGTTGAGAACTTGATAAAGAGGTCGCCTTGAGCCTGGGAGGACCAAGTGCCTCGAGTGTGTTACTCTCAAATGAATGGGTTTGGGTGAGACGTGGGCGTGTATGAAGTATTAAAATAAAAGCGCAAGTACTACAGTTAGGTCAGATTGTGCATACCACAAGATACAAAGAAAATACAACAAGGCCAAAAATGAATAAAAACTTTTCAAGTCTAGTCCTCTTAATTTTTTTAGTTCTCAACAAAGTCACCACTATGACGCACCGCCTTGAAAAACCCTAATTAAACTGACTTTAACGTGTCAATAAAGGACGGCTAGTCTATAGAAACTGGGAGAGGGGTCTGGGGACTAAGTTACTCAACGGGATGATGTTAGGCACCCCCCAAGCCCTTTTAGTTCTTTGTTTTGTTTTTAATGATTTTTGGCTTAAAGAACATATAGCATGTAAAATACAATAAGACTCATCCTAAGCTAATCTTTTATTATTTTGGCTTGAACTCGACAATAGGAGTCATGTGGCGTACATATCTGACTGAGCTAATCGGAATCAACATAGCCGTAGTTCGACAATGGTCATACGACAAGTAGTCTACAATTCAAACCTAGATTTAGACAAAGAAAATGAAAATACTATTTTTATTCCTTTGAAATGAAATGTGACTACGGGATATGGGAGACACTCTAGACCATTATTATCTAAGTTAATCTAGAAAATTGTAAATGTACGCTGAAAAGGCACTTGCTTTAGAAGACTTTGGAACTCCTTATGATAAATCCTTGATGCATGTAACTTGTGTATATAAAAGTGAATATGAAGTACTAAATTTTCCTTAGAGATGATCTACCACTTCTACGAAAGAAGTGGTATAAAAGTTCTTAAGAGGAAAAGCTTGCTTTGAAAAATGAAGGCCAAGGGCCCTATTTATAATGGTCTGGGATGCCAGAAATGATAAGGATGACCATTTCAATCTGTGATTTGATGTTAAGACAACATATTTTATAAAAATGGCAGATTGACAAAGTCAACTAACCGGCCCGTTCATCGCATAACTTAAATTTTTTTTTCGAATATCGAGACATTCTCCGATCCTAATTCGGTAATTATCTCTACCTTGTTAGATGAAATGTACCATGTTCGAAAACTATATATTCATATATCTCATATAAATTATGGAATAATCACATATTTTAAGGATAAATCACACAATATTCTTAAATCATCTAATCAATCACAATCGTTCGACCTTAACTTGGGTTAAAAATTAACTAACGAGGCTAGTTATCTAATGTATCGGGCCTAATTAATTTGAGCTTAATTGACTGGACTGAACTGATAAATAGACTACTAGACTGGACTGACAGATAGACTACTGCTTAAACCCAACATTAAATAATAAACTTTATTTACTAATAAATAACTATATATTTCTTTTCGGCATTTACATTTGGCAGCAAAAGGATAATATGCTTTTGTTTCAACAATTTCAAGCTTTTAAAATAAAGATGGCCATACCTCAAATGCCATCACTTAGACTCATCCAAGATTTCGTATTTTAAGGCAATTCTTTTCTTAGGTGACATTAAAAGGGAAAATACTTTTTTAGGAAACATATTAACATTTGTAATAAACTGTCTCTTTTGCTTATCAAGAATAAGATACTTATTTTCATCAATTCAAGCTTATAATCCCCTAGAGTCAATTGGACAACACTTAAATAGATTATGTGCGAACCTCGGAACATAAAGACAACATGAATAGAATCACCAGTTTTGGTGAATATAGCAATTATGCATTTTCCTTCAACCTTTTGCTTTTTCGCATCTCTAAGCGAAACTTTAGGTTTATTATTTTCATCTAAAGTGACAAAGAAACCTTTGTTACTAGTTATGTGGTTTGAGGAGCAACGGTTATTGAGATACTAAATATAGCGTGTTTCTTATTGAGTATGTAAGCAAGAATAGAATAATTACCTCTTTTTGCCAGAAAAATAGTCCTTTTCGAAGGCCATTTCCACCTCGCGCATTTGTACTGAAAAATTTAAATGCCATGGTTATCTTTCTTGCACAAATTGCAATAAGGATTAGATTAGTATTTCCTCTATTAGTCTCCGATCTTTATATTTTCCTCTCCCCTGTCCACGATTGTTGAAGATATCCCCTTTTATGCTGAAATTTTTGTCCAAGGCTTTTGTTCTTTTTTCGTTTCCTCATGAGCTTGGAGAAAGCTCATTAACTCTACTAGCATAAGTTCATTCAGATTTTTAGATTCTTCAATAGCAACCACAACATGATCAATTTCAGCGGAGCGCTTCTTAAGATTTTTTGAATAATTTTTTATCTTCAAGTGTGAGTCTATAACTTGTAATATGATTAATTACATTAGAGACACGAGAAAAGAATGCTTGAACAGATTTACCTTCCTTCAACAATAAAATATCAAAATTTATTCATAAAGACCGACGCTCGATAAAAATTACCTTGTCGGAGCCCTTAAATTCATTTTGTAGAATATTACAAGCTTTATTTTCTGCCGTCGCCTCCATAATTCTTGGAAAAAAGGACTTGCTGACTCCTTGTTGAACGTAGAACGAGGTCTTTGCGTCCTTCGTCTGCTTTTCATGATATTGTTTTTTCTTGTTCTCGCTCCATGTCACAAATGTAGCTGAATCGGTGGGTTGCTTGCACCAGTTTTGTACGAAACTCCGTAGCCCTTGTTAGATGAACCAAGTCTTAACCTGAATGCTCCAAATTCATATGACTCTACCTCAAAGATCGGCACCGCAGCTTGAGTGTAATTAAATTGGGTTAGATTTGATAACCACTGACTAGTGGAGGCCATGGCTGAATGCTATTTTTCGGCACCCATCAGATAGCTAGATGGTCTTGGCAGTTGGTTTTCATGGAGACTTTGATGTAGAAAAACAAAATAGAATTTGGTAAACTGGAATAAAAAATAATTCGGCAGCTAGCTGTTTGTTTAGATGAAGAAGATGGAGTGCTTGTTGGCAATGGGGAATTCAGCAGTAAGAATTTGTACAGCTTGGTTTGGTGTAGAAGGAAAGGGGAAGGGACAAATGGTTTTTAGTAAAGGCACTAAGAGGAGAGAGATGGCTCTGATACCACTCTTGAATAATTGCTGAAAATGGGCTTTTTATTTCTAACAATCTGATACAAGTACGACAATTACGATCGATTAGAGTGGGGGACGAATTCTCTTTACACACTTTACATAACTATTTTCTAACAACAACCTGGACTTGGAAATTTTAGATAGATATCTGTTTACGAAATAAATATTCGCCAGAGATTATATCAACTTTCTAACACTTCTTGGAGTTCCTCGATAACGATCTTGTTCTTCGTCTCGTATTTTCTTAGAAACTCCCTTTGATTTAAATGCATAATTAAAGGTGATGCCGCAAAAGAAGGCAATGTTCAGCACGCGTATCCTTTTACCTCGCTTCCAGTACTGTGATCGTCGCTTCATTTTCAGAGACGCATAAATCCTGGCCGGCTAACATATCTGTTCCAATGGAGGCTCTTTCTGTAAAGAAACCAGGCTGTTTAGGTTGAGGTAATGTCACACCCTCATTGCTTAACATGAAGACTATTGATGACATTGTTGGCCTGTCTTTTGGGAGTTTCTGAATGCATAACAAGCTGACTTGAATGCATCTAAGCACTTGGGATTCAACACATGTATCCTGCAAACACGCATCCAGTAGCTCCATGGCCTTTCTTTCGTTCCACAACAGCCATGCCTAGTGAAAATATTATATGGATGTGTAAGTAACTCAAGATAAAAGAAAGAGAGAGAGCAAAAGAGCAAGCGTTTGGTTACAATGTACATACATGTCCCAAAAGACTATGATAATGATCTGGATGATGAAATCTAGTATTCCTTTTTCCACTCACTATCTCTATCAGAAGCACCCCAAAGCTGAAGACGTCGGACTTCACTGAGAATTTCCCATCAATTGCGTACTCCGGGGACATGTAACCACTACATTAACCATAGAGATTAACCAAAAATTAAAACCCTCAATGTAATGAAGATATGTATCTGATGTACTATTGAAACTTACTATGTTCCAATTATCCGTTTTGTCTTGCCTTCAATCTGATCTCCTCCAAAAATTCTTGCAATTCCAAAATCTGAAATTTTGGGGTTTAGCTCATTATCCAGTAAAACATTGCTGGCTTTAAGATCCCTGTGTATAATTCTTAATCTGGAGTCTTGGTGAAGGTAGAGAAGTCCCTTGGCAATACCAACAGCAACTTCAAAGCGATTTTGCCACGAGAGTAACACTCTTCTGCTTTGATCTGCACAGAATTTGCTTGTGTGTCAGTTTTATGCCAAGTTATGTGACAGTAGAGATGAACTAGTCTTATCTGCTGAAATTGGAAAAAGGATATCAGACCAAAGATCCAACAGTCCAAGCTCTTTTGCGGCATAAACTCGTAGACTAGCATCCTCTCTTCTCCTTCAAGGCAACAGCCCAATAGCCCGACAAGATTGCGGTGTTGAAGTTTGGAGAACAAAATAATCTCATTCTTAAACTCTTCAAGACCTTGTCCTGAACCCTTTGTAAGCCTTTTCACTGCTATTTCTTGACCCACCGGAAGTTTTCCCTACAAATTAACATTTGAAAACGATGGTCACATAATACGTACCATCTTTTTGTTGGCCCAGTTATAAGACCACACATTAGCTTTTTACCTTGTAAACAGGGCCAAAACCACCCTCTCCGATTATATTGGTGCGAGAAAAACTACTTGTAGCTATTTTCATAGTGGCCAGATCAAATAATGGTAGCTCTATGTCTTCCTCTGTGCCTATAAAACGAGAAACTTTGTTGCCAATGATTACACATCGGACTTGCTATACACAACTTCTAAATGAATACGAAAATCATGCCTAAACAGCATAAGACTTCGGACCAAAATTATAAGATTGACATGAGACACATGGTAATGCTGATAAGGGTGCATTGGTACATCGTTACCACATGTGAAAGAGTTCAAAAAGGACAGAATTTGCTTACCTCTTTTCTTTTTCCTTCGAACAATACCCCAGATCAAGAAGCCAAGGACGATCATCCCGGAAACTGTTGATATGAGGACTATAATCAGCATTTGTCTTCTCCTATTTTTTTTAAGGTCTGAATCTGGATGGAATATGTGTAAAAGTAGTTCATAATCAGCACGTGAAATAGTTCAAAACGGACGGACACCTCTATAAAGGTAGAAGGGAAGCAGATTGCATGACATATATTCTCAATCTCTCGCAAAGTATCTTGCACTTAGGAAAATCAAAGTCACTTACACATATCAACATTAGGCAAAAGGATTTGCAGGGACTGAATTTTGAAAGACCACATGACCCAGAAATAGACTTACGTAGTTCCGAAGATGGCACTCGTAAGTAAAGATCTTGATTACTACTACTTTTTGAAAATTCTCGAATATCAATCAGATCGCCCACCCAAAGCAAGCAGCCACCGCCTCCATTTCTAATATCTGAACTTGCAAAAGCTGTACATGAACAATTCTTTAAGCACTCTTCCCTGCATTGCTCATGGTTCATGCCCTTGCTCAGCGAGAAATTCAAGAGGTCTGGCAACTTCAAATCCCTGAGTGTTACAAAGCCTTCTCCCTTCTGGCAATCCAATGGCGTCCTTCTCAGGCATCCGCTAGACCAATCGAGAACATCCCATTGACTCTGTGACCTTGGCACAAAACCTTGCACACACTCACACATTGGCATTTTGTCGACCCTGCAAATTCCGTTAGGCCCGCACTTCCCATATTCTTCGCACACGCTTGGTGTCGTATACATGGCAGCCCATTCGGAGCTCCCTTTGTTTAGTACATAGCGCGAGTGCTTGCCTGTTGCCTCCAAAGTAATCCTTGTCGGAACTGATCTATCCGTAAGCTCGAACATATAGTAGAACTCATCTCTGTTAGAAACAAAAATGGATCGGTACACTGGACTCGAGAACAGAGGAGTACCTTCAAACTGAATACCGTTCCATCCCCAGAACTGTATTCCAGTCCTGTATATCTTCTCTCTCCCCTTAAAAATAAATCCCTGAGGCAATCCAACAATATGGTGTTCGTAAGTAAAGTCGCCGGGAGATGGATCACCTTTATCTTTCCAAGATTTCAAGTTCCAAGTAAAGCCGCTAGTCAAGTTCAGCCCCAGCTTCATCCCAGGCAATAGCGTGTCCGACGGGTAATCAAAGCTCTGCCACCTGTAGTTACCCTGTGTAATAACAAGGTTCCCGGAGTCTAGTAACTGTGCAACTGAATCCTCCGCGATGGCGGCTTTTGAAGAATTTGATGACCAGATAATGCTCTTGGTTCCATTGAGCACAACAAGATTCCCATCGTTACTAAAAGCTAACGAGCCATTTGAATCTGTAACTGGTGATTCCCGGTTTGCAACCCATACGACGATTTGTGGGAAGTTCTTGTACCAGATTCCAAGATACCGGTAGCTAGGCCTGGAAGCACTGGGAGAGAAGAAGCCTAGCTCGAAACTTTGGTCTGATGAAACCAGAGTTTCGGTGTTCGAGAGGGATTCGTTTAGTGCTATTGTATCAATTGCACCGCAGAGTTGTATGACTGAGAATGAGAGCAGCGAGCAGAGCAGGAAAGTGGGAAGGGAAGCCTTCATAATCAAGAACGGCGACAGGAAATGTTTTGAAACAAACGGGTTGTGCCGTAGGAAGCGAACGGCGACAGGAATTGTTTATCATGACCCCGTTCTTTCTATTTTTTGTTGCTTTTTCTCTTCTTCATAGAAGTCACAAAAAACCGCGTAAAAGTCAATTATCTCTGGCTCTCTGCTTCAGTCAATTATCTTTGCCTACGTATTCCATGTCTATGTACATTCACGCCGACGGTGTTTCATGTGTCTGCTTTAAATACGAATCGACTATCACGTTCCGTGACGCATCATCATTGCACAATTTGAGCCAACAAAGGTTGATTCAGCGGTCCTCAGGATTTCAATTCAGATTTTTCACCTAGGTTCGAATCATGTCCGCCGCACTTGTTGGTGACAAACTTACCTCCTCGCCCTGCTTGTGCTCCACACACGGGTCCTTGTGTGCTTCGGCCCCGACATAGGTACGGAAATCGGGGTTTAGATGTATGTGGCGGTTTTGTAGGTCCCGAGGCGCAATACTCCCTGCCGGTTAAATTAGAGGCTTACGGTACAACCTTTTGTTTTACCAAAAAAAAAAAATCATCATTGCACAATCTGGGTCCCTTTTTCTTTTTCAGATTCCCCAAATATTTTAGCCCACATTTGAAAACGTGGACTAAAATCTTTGGCTCTGCTGCTGCTATGACTTTCTTCTTTTTCTTCCTCACCTTTTTAATCCACTATGTCTATATTAGCACATATCATATATATATATATATATATATATATATATATATATATATATATATAAAATCTTTGGCTCTGCTGCTGCTATGACTTTCTTCTTTTTCCTATATATATATATATATATATATATATATATATATATATATATATAAAATCTTTGGCTCTGCTGCTGCTATGACTTTCTTCTTTTTCCTGCTATGACTTTCTTCTTTTTCTTCCTCACCTTTTTAATCCACTATGTCTATATTAGCATATATAAAATCTTTGGCTCTGCTGCTACTATGACTTTCTTCTTTTTCTTCCTCACCTTTTTAATCCACTATGTCTATATTAGCACATGTTATATATATATATATATATATATATATATATATATATATATATATATATATATATATATATATATATATATATATATATATATATAGGGAGCTGATCCGTTGATAGCGCTAGCAAAATGGGATATCTTGCTAGCGCGATCTGGCCGTCCATCCCGAAGGGATGGACGGCGCAGATCGCTTATTTTTGCGGCGCTGTCAGTAGTCCGCTACACAGTGTAGCGGACGGACCTTTTTACCATTTTGTCCCTGCTCCCCCCTCCGCTACACTATCTAGTGGACTACTTTCTTGGGCCCACGTTGACAGCCAAAAAGTCGTCCGCTAGACAGTGTAGCGGACGACTGACTCCGTCAATGTCAGTCCTGTCGATGCACGACTGTTACTTTGTCATTATCCCACCGTCCGCTAGACAGTGTAGCGGACCGTTTTTTCCTTTCTTTCCTTCGAAACCCTTATTCATTCCTTCTAAACTGCTATTCATTCCTTCTTCTCACAATTCTTCTAGCGGCGTTGGCAAGTAGATCGGCGCAATTTCTTCTCAAGAAATCCTTTATTCGACGAATCAATCACGTAAGTTCACAAACCAATCCTTTATTTGTTCATAATCTAGAGTTGTTATCGCGGCTTATGCATGATTTTGAATGTGTGCGCGGTGCATTGTGCTAGCGTTTGTCAATGTATCTATACATATATATAGATTATATATGTGTATTGCGTATTATTTGTTCATGTGATTTCACTTGTAAAATCTCATTCCGTGTCTGTTTGTATCTATGTACATTGCATATACACAGCATGTGAACTTATGTGAGTATTATCTGATCACATGCTAGCGTTGACTGTGCTAGCGTTGTATGTTTGAGAATGTTTACGCTTCCAACCTTGCCGTTTTGCATAATTTCAGTTGCGAAAAATGGATTTTAACCCTGGACCAGAAGATCCGTCCGTATTATACGACCAAGCAAACCATATCAGTACGCTCATATGGGATGGTGGAGTAAGATACTTATTTTATCAACTTTGTTATTCTTGGGAACGTTGTATATCGTTTAATTTGCTTAAATTGTATTTATTAATTCGTAGGAAAGAGCACTTCTCAACACAGTAGAAGTATCCGATAATTTTAAAGCATGGAAATTGAACAGAACCCAGAAAAGATTACTGCGTGGGATTGGGTTTGGGATTTTCACGCGTGGGCAGATCTTTCAACAACTTGACCGGCACTTAATAGGTGCCCTTGTTGAAAGGTGGAGAAGTGAAACGAATACGTTTCACTTCCCTCTCGGAGAGCTGACAATTACCCTAGAAGATGTAGGGTTCATCTTAGGGTTACCGGTGACGGGGCGGCCGGTAATAGCTCCTCCGTCAGAAGCAACGAATAAGAGGACCGCTAGGGACTTCTTTACTTCGATACCCCAGGATCAATTTAGCACTGGGGGTATCAAGTTGAAATGGTTGGTAGATACCTACAAGGTTCTGCCGGATAACTACACGGATCAGATGCTTGTGCTGTACACACAAGCTTTCCTCTTGTGGGTGATGGGGGCAATTCTGTTCCCAACAACGTCGAAGAATACCGTCAGCGTCAAATATTTACCGTTGTTGGGTAACCTACTGGAGGTTGGGGATTATGCCTGGGGAGCCGCAACTCTTGCGTACCTCTACCGAGCATTGCACAAGGCAACGAGGCCCGACTCCAAAGCGATATGTGCATGTCTCTCGCTATTGCAGGTATATCATACAATTCTTGATTACTTGCTCGTTTCTTTTTTTTTTTGGGTTGAATTGACAATAAAATTTGACGATACTTTATTTAATTTGTCTTTGCTCTCAGGTGTGGTCTTATGAACACCTTGCTACCGGCGCACCCACGCGTAGGGACGGAACCGATAATGTGTGGCCTCGGTTGTGCGCCTGGGAGTACAGCCGGAAGGACAGCCACTACCAGAGGAGAGACGATCCCCATCACAACATTACGTACTATCGGGGGGAGCTCGACTCGTTATCTCCTGGCCAGATGCGATGGGCACCGTACAAACATTTGGCGCGACGGGTGGGAGAGTCGTTCGTCTTCACGCTCTCCGGGTTGCAACGCACACCCCTGATCCACTTCGAGGTCGCAGAGTGGCAGCTGCCAGATCGCGCTATGCGCCATTTTGAGTGCCTGCAGGGGTTGCCAGCCGGCGCGCCGGATATGAGGCTTAACAGGAACCCACCGGGTGTCCCTCGGTTTGGCAAGGCAAATGCGCACGACTTGTGCGCACGAGAACTTGAGGTTTGGGATTCCTGGCAGGACACGCTGGCGGCCATTGTGTCGGAGCCTGACCCCGTGATCAGCATCGAACAGTACAATGGGTGGTACTACCGCATCACCCGGAGGAGAGTAGCTCCAGTAAGGTTTGAACGCGGGGAGAAGTACCACCCTAGGGGTCAGATCGATGAGCACATGGCATACAATCTGGTAAGTTGGCCAATAAGTGCTTTAATTGAACTTGATGATTCTAACTGTGTATGAAGTTACTTATTTATTATCTCTCTGGATGTAGGTTAATGCCTCGTTCGCCTTCTTCCAGAAGTTGCGCGAGCGGAAGGATTTGGTGGATGCAATGGGCGAGGAGCTTCGCCAACAGGCTGATGCGTTGGCGTATGGCTGCGGGAATTTTTTACACCAAGCATCGGGCCAGCCTTCCGGCGTCAGCCCGGGAATGGGTTATCCGGGGTGGCAGCCCCCATATGTGAGCGAGGGATACACCGATCCCTCGGGACAGACTTCGGGAGTGAGCCAGGGATATGGTGGTCCCTCTGTACCGGGAATGGGTGGTGATTGGGGACAGCCAAGCACCATGGGCCAGGCTCAAGCGCCGTGGGAAGACTACAGTGTGCCCTCCTTCTCTTTGCTATTGGACTCGGAACCCCAACCCTTCTCTCAGAGTCAAGTCACGCAAGACTGGGGTTTCGGACACATCAGTCTGTCGGAGACACTGCCCATTGTCCCGTGGGCAGGACCATCTACTATCGAAGGAGGGCAATATCCCCCGGTCGACCCCCCCGAAGGAGTGCAATATCCCCCCGTCGACCCCCGAGGGCAATATCGCAAAGGGCATCCAGTGAAGCCCCTAAAGCCGCATAAATGCCAAATAATCAGAGAGCGTTATTTTAGCGGCTTCCCCCGGGACAAAGCGTTGTATAGTGTGAATCATCCGGAGGGCATGGATTACACTTGCGAGTGGGGAGAAATGGCCTCCCTGGCTCCGGGGAGTTGGTTAGACAACGGTGTCATCTCCACATACGTGGAGATTCTGAAGGAAAGGGGTCGGGAGCGGCTGAACGAGTACTCGGCCATTTTTTTGGTGGATGCCTTTTTTCATAGCCTCCTAGTGTCTGAATGGCATGAGTGGGTCGAGCAAAGGCGGAAGAAAAAGTTGAGCCAGTGGAGACCGTCCGCTAACCTACGAGCGTATCTTGATAGGGATAGTCCAGTGAGCGCAAGTGTTGCCGACGTGTTTCTAATCCCATTTTTAGGGGAAAGCCACTGGTACTTGGTTTGCTATGAACCGGTGGAGAAAGTCGTATCGGTGATCGACAGTCTCCACGACGATACCGCCTTTATGCCTGTGCTGCAGATGTACAAAGCCCAGTTGGACTCAATGGTAATATTACGATTGTTGTTTAACAGTTATTGTAACTTGGCATAAATGTTAACTCGTGTCTTACGCCGTTTTGTGTTTCTTGCAGAATATATTTTGTGCAATGGTCAATGGTATCCGTGGTAACCCTGTACCGGCGCGGCCAAAGCTCGATTGGCGACTGAAGAAGAGGAGGCCCAAGCAACGTAACACTTCGGACTGCGGCGTTTTCCTTTGCATGTACATGGATTACATTTGCCGGTCCGAGAGCCTCAAGGCGGCGGTGTGGAGCCAAGCAGAAGTAGACACCTTTAGATATAGAATGGCTTGGCAAATTATGAAAGGCCGGCCTAGAGCGGTTAGGTTTATTGTAAATCCGGCTAATGCCGAGAATCCCTCCCAACATGATTCCCCCAGTTGACATTGTACCATTACACTGTCAAATTTTTTTAATAAACTATGATTATTTAGAAAGCTCTCATTGATTTGTGTTGAAGATTATTGATTGATTGATTTGTCTGATTTCCGTTGAAGATGATTTGAGTTTGGTTTTTTTGGCTCTCATTGAGAATGATTGAAAGGTGGAAAACAAAATGTGTAGCGGACAGTTTCCAAGTGTTGGGTTAAGACATTCTGCTGGTCTGTCCGCTAGACAATGTGGCGGACAGTGGGGGAAGTGAAAATTTTCTAAGTGTTGGGTTAAGACATTCTGCTGGTTCGTCCGCTACACAATGTAGCGGATAGTGGGGGAAGAAGTGTTCGGTTAAGGCATTCTGCTGGTCCGTCCGCTAGACAATGTGGCGGACAGTAAGGGAAGTGAAAAATTTCTAAGTGTTGGGTTAAGACATTCTGCTGGTCCGTCCGCTACACAATGTAGCGGACAGTGGGGGAAGAAGTGTTCGGTTAAGGCATTCTGCTGGTCCGTCCGCTACACAATGTGGCGGACAGTGGGGAAAATGAAAATTTTCTAAGTGTTGGGTTAAGACATTCTGCTGGTCCGTCCGCTACACAATGTAGCGGACAGTGGGGGAAGTGAAAATTTTCTAAGTGTTGGGTTAAGACATTCTGCTGGTTCGTCCGCTACACAATGTAGCGGACAGTGGGGGAAGAAGTGTTCGGCTAAGGCATTCTGCTGGTCTGTCCGCTAGACAATGGGCAGACAGTGGGGAAGTAAAAATTTTCACATTCTGCTGGTCCGTCCGCTACACAATGTAGCGGACAGTGGGGGAAGTGAAAATTTTCTAAGTGTTGGGTTAAGACATTCTGCTGGTTCGTCCGCTACACAATGTAGCAGACAGTGGTGGAAGAAGTGTTCGGTTAAGGCATTCTGCTGGTCTGTCCGCTAGACAATGTGGCGGATAGTGGGGGAAGTGAAAATTTTCTAAGTGTTGGGTTAAGACATTCTGCTGGTCCGTCCGCTACACAATGTAGCGGACAGTGGGGGAAGTGAAAATTTTCTAAGTGTTGTGTTAAGACATTCTACTGGTCTGTCCGCTACACAATGTGGCGGACAGTGGGGGAAGTGAAAATTTTCTAAGTGTTGGGTTAAGACAATGTAGCGTGATGCAGTTTTAATAAATTGGTGCCCGAAGACTTGTTTTAGCGACGGAATCAACAATCTCAATATCGATAAACAATAAATAACGTACGATTCACAATCAACGATCTCAATATATTGAGGGTATCTCAAACGGCACAATTAAGCGAGAAAAAATTTGGAAACATAATGAACATGTATACAATAAATTTGGTTATTAATAATAAATTAGGGTTCACATTGGGGGAAAGAAATTTTTTCACAAGCGCTCCGATCAAAGATTACAACTTGAAAATCCCACCACCCAAGGTGTTCAAACACTACAAAGTCCCCGAGTTCGAGGCCATGCTGGCTCACGAAGACGTTCCAACCCTCTGCGAATTGCTTTTTTTGGGGTCGGCCGGGCTTCAGCTTGATTTCAACCTGCCAGGCCCCCTTGCGGCTATATAATCTTGAACTGTCATGAATTGTTGTAAATTGATTGGTAAAGGCTTCCGGTATGTCCTAACAAACACAATACAAAAAATAGGTTAGTTTTTAACCAAAAGATCAAACTTTTAACACACAAAAATACAGAGAAAGAGGGATGGCCTACAAGTTCATTCTCAAATCCCGGCATCATGACTTTGAAAAAGTGTTTGCCTGCCAGGTGCAAGTTGCCAATAAAATCGTAGGTGGTCTCCGATCCAGAAGCCATCGAGGTCGGCGATGAGGGGAGGACGGTGGTGTCGCCGGAGATGTGGGTCGCCGTAGATGGGGTAGCGGCTTGGGTTAGATGTTCGAGAGAGAGAGAGAGAGAGAGAGAATATAGCGGACTGATAAAAGCTGATTTCCCGTTTTGATTAATATATATAATAGGATAGAGGTCCGCTACATTGTATAGCGGACATAAATGAAAACCAAAAGTTTTTCTGCGATGACGTCCGCTACATTGTATAGCGGACATAAATGAGGACCAAAAGTTTTTCTGCGATGACGTCCGCTACATTGTATAGCGGACATAAATGATGACCAAAAAATTAGGACTATGCATATCCGTCCGCTACATCAGAAATCGCTACATCAGAAAAAAAAATCCAATATTCGGTTGAAAAATTATTAGAAAAAATTATTACAAATGTCAAACTTATATAAAAATTATTACAAATGTCAAACTTATATAAAAATTATTACAAATGTCAAACTTATACAAAAAATTAAAGGTCCACTGCAGCTTGTTCGTCCTCATCTTCGGCATCATCTTCTTCCCCATCTTGCAAACCCCCTGGACTTATCCCCAGTGCCTTGTAATGGTTCCGCTTGTCGTGGTCGGTCATTTTGTTGCACAATGCACACCTTCGCAGCTTTTTAGGTTGAGTTGCCGTTTCAATTGAGCTTTTCATCCGCGTAGATCTCTTGCGGCCTTTCGTTTGCGATATAATTGGATCCAACGGCCGGATATCATTGTCGCCTTCCTCCCCCGGCTCGTCATCTTCTGATTCCGTCGTAGGCTCGGTGTCAACCGCATTGGTGACTGAAGCTGCTTCCAACTGGTCGACGATGGGCTCTTGCTGCTGAGCTACCTCGAGGAGATGTTTATAACCGACCATTGTAGCAGCAGCCTTTACGGACAAACGGGTGAACATCGTCACCAGATGATTATACCGCAACGTCTCTGATTCTTCAAAGTCAGTATACGGGTGCTCCGGAAAGGAAATGGTACCGTGCAACCTGTTTGCACCTTTCGTCCACCGTGGCAAGACGTATTTATCGGGGATTGTCCTGATATTCTTCTGGGTGAAAAACCGCAGAATGTGTCTACACAGGATGCCATGGAACTCAAACTTCTTGCAAACACACGTCACCGAGTCCGTCAATGTGTCGTGGCTCACCGTATAAATTCTGCGCAGCTTCTCAGGGACGAGGTCATTCACGAGCGAATAAACCTTGTACTCACGCGTAGACATTTCTGCCACCTTGTTTATACTGTATCGTCCCGATTTTCGCAGCTCTACTTGGTATAGCAAGAAGATCTCCTTCGTATAGACTTTGGCACCGTTCAGCTCCAGCGGGGTCTCAAGCAACCTTCTCCTTTGTTTGTACGTTGTTGCAAAGTCGGCAGCCCTTTCTTTTACGAACAACGAAGCTACCGCTTTTTGTGCGGATGCAACGAAAGTCTTCAAATTGGTAGCTGTACCCACATAACTATCGAACGTGGCATTCATAGATTCACTCCTGCCCGTCGTTTTCATGCCCGCTGAAAAATACCTCCTCGTGTAAACGCCAATCCATTGCTCTTTGCGCTCGTACAAGTGCTGGAGCCACTCGTTGTCTTGCAATGAGTAATCCCGAACAAGCTTTTCCCACCTCTCCTCGAATTCCTCAATCGTTAACGACTTGGTAACGCACTTGTCAAAATCCTGTTTAAAGTCTGGATACTTTGCGTACACGTGATGCAGACGTTCCGGGTATTTGTTGCTTATGTGCCAAGTGCACAAGTTGTGCCGGGTGTCTGGGAAGACGGTCGCAATAGCCTTCTTCATTGCCAAATCTTGATCGGTGATGATCACTTTGGGTGCTTTGAAGTTCATTGCTTCCAGCCACGTCCTAAACAACCATACAAAAGAACCCTCGCTCTCGTCCCTTAACAAGGCGAACCCGAACAGGATGGAGTGATAATGATGATTGACGCCGGTGAAAGGAGCGAACGGCATCGAGTACTTGTTGGTACGGTATGTGGTGTCGAAAGTCACGACATCCCCAAAATGCTTATAAGCTAGCCTCGAACGACCGTCGACCCAAAAAATTGTACTAACTCGATGCTCGTCGTCAAGTTTATAATCGAAGGTAAACTGCGGTCCTCCATCTGCATCCGTTTCAATAGGCTCATTGTCGATTGCGCATCATTGAGGTCATACGCGGCTCGTCTATGGGTTCGGACCGCGTTACGAACGTCTGTCGTGTTAAAGTTTAAATTTTGAATTCCCCCAGCCTGTTCAGCAAGAACATTAACAATCTCAGTAGGTCCAATTCGCGCATTGCTCATTGTGTGAATTAGGCTCCTCGCGACCTTACCCATCTTCTTGTGTTGATGCATCTGACTCACCTTAGAAGGAGTTACTAACGGGTGATTGTGTGCCAGTTCCAGGCTGGTAATAAGCCAATGATCATGATTGGCTTTGTAGCTTACGAACATCTTGACCTGGCAATTTGTGCGCTCAAAGCAGTCCCGTCTTCTACGCGAATATCCTATTTCGTCATCACTGTCATCATTGCCTATGTGTGTCTCATATGACACTCGTATAAGCGAGAGCATATCTTTTTTGTTACGTTGCTTGTTCTTGTAGTCTTTATTCTAATGCCAAAACCAACCCTCAATGAATACGCTCGAAAACATTCTTCAGCTTCTTCCAATGTTTGAAACGTTCGTCCTAGATACGGATCACTAGCATCTACGGGGACGTTGGAGCTCGACACGAAATCAGACATTGTGAAACAAGACCTGTGTAGAAATAGACTACGCTTAACAATCAAATGGCATTTCTAACTGAAAATATTACCTAAAAATTACCTTGGCGAATAGACCAATTTAGGATGACAAACATACCGTATGCATAACCCCTGAAAGTGTCTCCAAATTAACAATTATTAATTTACTGAACATAAAAATTAAAATTACTAAGATAAATAGACGAATTCATCATGCCAAAAAATTGAATTAAACTATAATTTTATTTAGAGTTAACAAATTACACCTTTTTTATGAACATCATGTCTAGAACATCACAAATTGAAGAATAGAGTGACAAATTTCTAGAACATAAAAAAAAATCTATACTTTTTTGTCCGAACAAAATAAAATTATATTTTACCATTCAATCCATAAAGAAAACTTCACAATTCGCAAACTTACCTTACTTGAGTGAATCTTGAAGCAAGTTTTACTCGAAGCTTGAAGGGAGCTGAAAATGGAAGCGAGTCCGAAGGAGAAGAAAATTGTACCGAAGGAGCTTGAGGAATTCCGACAACCCATCGTGTGTAGAAATAAAGGTACAAACATGTGGAAATGTGTCAGTTGTGTCAGGGAAGTCAGTCGTCCGCTACACTGTCTAGTGGACGACTTTTGGCTGTCAACGTGGGCCCAAGAAAGTGGTCCGCTAGACAGTGTAGCGGAGGGGGGAGTAGGGGCAAAATGGTAAAAAGGTTCGTCCGCTACACTGTGTAGCGGACCACTGACATCGCCACAAAAATAAGCGATCTGGGCCGTCCATCCCTTCGGGATGGACGGCCAGATCGCGCTAGCAAGATCTCCCATTTTGCTAGCGCTATTAACGGATCAGCTCCTATATATATATATATATATATATATATATATATATATATAGGGAACTGATCCGTTGAGAGCACTAGCAACTTGGGTTAAGTTCCTAGAGCGATCTGGCCGTCCACGCGCGATATGTGGATGGTCCAGATCTTTTTTAAAAATATTTTTAAGTTTGTCCGCCACATTATGTAGCGGACAATATTTTGACAAAATTACCCCTAGCCCTGCACGCAAAGAAGCAAAAAATAATGTGCAATATAGCTATCCGCTATATTATGTAGCGAACAAGAGTAAAGAGAAACATAACCATATCCTCTACTGCAACTTTTCCCTCTCAAAAAAGTAAAGAGAAACAGGGAGCGACGGCGGCCATGAAATAGAGAATGGATTACAGCGGAAGATCACATAACTCCCTTCAGTATGGGAAGGCCTGAGACAGCCATCACAGCGAAATAGAGAACGCATCCTCTTCCAAAGTTGAATTCAACATAGTCTGATCTTATGTAGCCGGGATGGTGGGGTAAGATCCTTATTTTATCAACTTTCCTATTCTTACGAACATTGTATACCGTTTGTATTTATTAATTCGTAGGAAAGAGCACTTCTCAACACAGTAGAAGTGTCTGATAATTTCAAAGCCTGGAAGTTGAACAAATACCAGAAATGGTTACTGCGTGGGATTGGGTTTGGAATTTTCACGCATGGGCAAATCTTTCAACACCTTGACCGGCACTTAATAGGTGCCCTTGTTGAAAGGTGGAGAAGTGAAACGAATACGTTTCACTTCCCTCTCGGAGAGATGACGATTACCCTAGAAGATGTAGGGTTCATCTTAGGGTTACCGGTGACGGGACGGCCGGTAATTGCTCCTCCGTCGGAAGCAACGAATAAGAGAACCGCTAGGGACTTCTTTACTTCGATACCCCAGGATCAATTTAGCACTGGTGGTATCAAGTTGAAGTGGTTGGTAGATACCTACAAGGTTCTCCAGAAAAACTACACGGATGAGATGCTTGTGCTGTACACACAAGCTTTCCTCTTGTGGGTGATGGGGGAATTCTGTTCCCAACAACGTCGAAGAATACGGTCAGCGTCAAATATTTACCGTTGTTGGGTAACCTGCTGGAGGTTGGGGATTATGCCTGGGGTGCAGCAACTCTTGCGTACCTGTACCGAGCATTGCACAAGGCAACGAGGCCGACTCCAAAGCTATATGTGCGTGTCTCTCGCTATTGCAGGTATATCATACAAATCTTGATTACGTGCTGGTTTTTTTTTGTTGAATCGACAATAAATTTTGACGATACTTTATTTAATTTGTCTTTGCTCTCAGGTGTGGTCTTATGAACACCTTGCTACCGGCGCACCCAGGCGTAGGGACGGAACGGATAATGTGTGGCCTCGGTTGTGCGCCTGGGAGTACAGTCGGAAGGACAGCCACTACCCGAGGAGAGACGATCCCCATCACAACATTACGTACTATCGGGGGGAGCTCGACTCGCTATCTCCGGGCCAGATGCGATGGGCACCGTACAAACATTTGGCGCGACGGGTGGGGGAGTCGTTCGTCTTCACGCTCTCCGGGTTGCAACGCACACCCCTGATCCACTTCGAGGTCGCAGAGTGGCAGCTACCAGATCGTGCTATGCACCATTTTGAGTGCCTGCAGGGGTTGCCAGCCGATGCGCCGGATATGAGGGGTAACAGGAACCCACCGGGTGTCAGACGGTTTGGCAAGGCGAATGCGCACGACTTGTGCGCACGAGAATTTGAGGTTTGGGATTCCTGGCAGGACACGCTGGCGGCCATTGTGTCGGAGCCTGACCCCGTGATCAGCATCGAACAGTACAATGAGTGGTACTACCGCATCACCCGGAGGAGAGTAGCTCCAGTAAGGTTTGAACGCGGAGAGAAGTACCACCCTAGGGGTCAGATCGATGAGCATATGGCATACAATCTGGTAAGTTGCCCAACCAGTGCTTTTAATTGAACTTGATGATTCTAAGTGTGTGTATGAAGTTACTTATTTATTATCTCTTTGGATGTAGGTTAATGCCTCGTTCGCCTTCTTCCAGAAGTTGAGCGAGCAGAAGGATCTGGTGGATGCAATGGGCGAGGAGCTTCGCCAACAGGCCAAAGCGTTGGCGTATGGCTGCCGAAATTTTTTGTGCCAAGCATCCGGACAGCCTTCGGGCGTCAACCCGGGAATGGGGAACCGGGGTGGCAGCCCCTTTATGTGAGCTCGGGATACGGTAATCCCTCGGGACAGACTTCGGGGGTGAGCCAGGGATACGGTGGTCCCTCTGTACCGGGAATGGGTGGTGATTGGGGACCGCCAAGCACCATGGGCCAGGCTCAACGCTGTGGGAAGAGTACAGTGCGCCCTTCTTCTCTTTGTTTCTGGACTCGGAACCCCAACCCTTCTCTCAGAGTCAAGTCACGCAGGACTAGTCTTTTCGAGACACTGCCCATTGTCCCGTGGGCGGGACCATCTATTCCGGAAGGAGGGCAATATCCCCCGGTCGACCCCCCCGAAGGAGTGCAATATCCGTCGGTCGACCCCCGAGGGCAATATCGCAAAGGGCATCCATTGAAGCCCCTAAAGCCGCATAAATGCCAAATTATCAGAGAGCGGTATTTTAGCGGGTTCCCCCGAGACAAAGCGTTATATAGTGTGAATCACCCAGAGGGCATGGATTACTGTTGCTCATGGGGAGAAATGTCCTCCCTGGCTCCGGGGAGTTGGTTAGACAACGGCGTCATCTCTACCTACGTGGAGATTCTGAAGGAAAGGGGACGGGAGCGGCTGAATGAGTATCCGGATGTATTTTTGGTGGATGCCTTTTTTCATAGCCTCCTAGTGGCTGAATGGCATGAGTGGGTCGAACGAAGGGGAAAGAAAAAGTTGAGCCAGTGGAGACCGTCGGATAACCTACGAGCATATTTGAATAGGGATAGTCCAGTGAGCGCAATGGTTGCCCACGTGTTTCTAATCCCATTTCTAGGGGAAAGCCACTGGTACTTGGTTTGCTATGAACCAACAGAAAAAGTCGTATCGGTGATCGACAGTCTCCACGACGATACCCTCCACATGCCTGTGCTGCGGATGTATAAAGCCCAGTTGGACTCTATGGTAATCTTACGATTGTTGTTTAATGCTTATTGTAACTTGCCAATTGTAAATGTTAACTCGTGTCTTACGCCGTTTTCTGTTTCTCACAGAATCTATTTTGTGCCATGGTCCATGCTATCCGTGGTCTACCTGTATCGGCGAGGCCAAAGCTCCATTTCCGATTGAAGAAGAGGAGGCCCAAGCAACATAATACTTTGGGGCGTCTTCCTTTGCATGTACATGGATTACATATGTCGGTCTGAGAGCCTCAGGGTGGCCGCCTGGAGTTTAGAATGCGTAGAACGCTTTAGATATATGATAGCTTGGCAAATTTTGAAAGGCCGGCCTAGAGAGATTAGGTTTATTGAAAATCCGTCTAAGGACGAGAATCCGGCTCAACATGAGGACCCCTAGTTGACATTGTACCATTACAATAATTTTTTTTAATAAATCGTGATTATTTAGAAAGCTGTCATTGGTGTGATTTTATTTGTGTTGAGATCAGTTGATTTGTGTTGAAGATGTTGATTGATTGATTTGACTGATTTGTGTCCATATCAGTGGACATTTGATTTGGGTTGATTTGATTAGATTTTGATTAGAGTTGGTTTTTTTGCTCTCATTGAGAATGATTGAATGGTGGGAAACAAAATGGGAAAAAAAATTTAGCTGTTAATGTGTATCCGTCCGCTACACAGTGTAACAGATGTCCAAAACAGGAAATTTCCTAAGTGTTGAAGTTAAGGGTTTCTGCTTCCCCGTCCGCTACACAGTGTAGTGGACGTCCAAAGCCAAAAATTTTCTAAGTGTTGAAGTTGAGAGTTTCTGCTTCTCCGTCGGCTACACAGTGTAGCGGACGTCCATAGACCCAAAAAATTACTAAGTGTTAAGTTTAGAGTTTTTGCTTCTCCGTCCGCTACACAGTGTAACAGATGTAAAGGGAACAAAAATTTTTTAAGTGGGGGAACCAAATAGGGGAAAATTTTCTAAGTGTTGACCTTGGGGGTTTCTGCTTCTCCGTCTGCTACATGGTGTAGCGGACGTCTAAATATAGAAAAAAAATTTAAGTATTGAAGTTGATTGTTTTTGCTTCCCCGTCCACTACACAGTGTAGCGGACGTAGAGGGAACAAAATTTTTTTAAGTGGGGGAACAAAATGGGGGAAAATTTGCTAAGTGTTGACCTTGAGAGTTCTTCGTCCGCTACACAGTGTAGCAGACATCCAAATACAGAAAATTTTCTAAGTGTTGAAGTTGATTGTTTCTGCTTCCCCGTCCGCTGCACAGTGTAGGGAACGTAGAGGGAACAAAATTTTTAAGTAGGGGAACAAAGTGGGGGAAAATTTTCGAAGTGTTGACCTTGAGAGTTTCTGCTTCTCCGTCCGCTACACAGTGTAGCGAACGTCCAAATACAGAAAAATTTTCTAAGTGTTGAAGTTGAGAGTTTCTGCTTCCCCGTCCGCTGCACAGTGTAGCGGACGTAGAGGGAACAAAATTTTTTTAAGTGGGGAACAATGTTTTGAGAGTTTCTGCTTCTCCGTCTGCTAGACAGTGTAGCGGACGTCCATAGACCAAAAAAATTACTAGGTGTTGAAGTTGAGAGTTTATGTTTCGCCGTCCGCTATACAGTGTAGCGGACGCAGAGGGAACAAAAAATTTTTAAGTGGGGGAACAAAATGGGAGAAAATTTTCTAAGTATTGATGTTGAGAGTTTCTACTGCGCCATCCGCTACACAATGTAGCAGACGTAGAGGGAACAAATTTTTTTTAAGAGTTAGAGATCAGAGTTTCTGTATTTGGACATCCAAATGACCGACTATGACAACCTCAATATCTCAAATGCACGATTAACAATAAAAAATCATCAATTAACAACCTAAAATCAACGATTAATAATCACAATTCTCTAATGCAAAATTAACAACCTTAAATTAAGAACACTTTAAAATAGTTCAAATAACACAATCTTTCAAATTAGTAAGTTGTTCAAATTACACAAAATTAGGGCTTAGAGTTCAACATTGGGGGAAAGCTTTTTCACAAGTGCTATGGTCAAACACCGTCACTTGAAAATGCATATGCCCCTTGTGTTCAAAGATTACAAAGTCCCCTTCATTGAGGTCGTGCTGCTCGCAGAAATGGCTCCAACCCTCTTCAAAACAAATTTGCTCTTGGCCGCGCTTCTTCTTGATTTTAACAAGCCATGACCCCTTGCGGCTGGTTAAAGTTGCTTGGAACCAAAGTGTGGTAAGCAATCTGCAAAAGGCTACCAGTATGGCCTATCACATTCAATAAGACATGTAAGTTTTTACCAAAGATAAAACTTTTAACACACACGAAAATACATAGAAAGAGGGATGGCCTACAAGTTCTGTATGAAACCCAGACGTCATGACCTTGAAGAAGTGTCTGCCTACTAAAACGTCCCTGTTCACCGAAGCAGAAGCCATCAGGACAGTCGCCGAAGAAAGGGTAGCGCGTGGGTGAGACGTTCGAGACAGAGAAGTTTAATGGGAGAAAGAAGAGGCCGACCTGATTGGTATTTAAAGAAGAATGACACGTTCGCTACATTGTATAGCGGAAAGAAGGCATACCAAGGGTTTTGTTGTTCGCTATATTGTGCCGCGGACTGTCTGCTATATTGTACTGCAAACACTCTAGACAACTAAAAATTTGGGTGTCTGCTGCGCCGTCCGCTACATAGTGTAGCGGACGGGCCAACTAAAAAAAACCTAAAGTTAGATTTGATAGCGGCTCTAATAGGTCCATCAGAAATAACCTTCCAGTCTTTGGTAGAAAGATAATCTCATCAAAAGAATTTTACGCAATATTACAAATGTCAAACAGACTTAATGGCTTATACAAAAAAACTAAAGGTCCACTGCAGCTGCTTCTTCCTCATCTTCGGCGTCATCTTCTTCCTCGTCTTGCAAACCCCCTGGACTTATCCCCAGTGCCTTGTAATGGTTCCGCTTGTCATGGTCGGTCATTTTGTTGCACAATGCACACCTTCTCAGCTTTTTAGGTTGAGTTGCCTGTTCAATAGAGCTCTTCATCCGCGTAGATCTCTTGCGGCCTTTCGTTTGCGATATAATTGGGTCCAAAGGCCGGATATCATTGTCGTCTTCCTCCCCCGGCTCGTCATCTTCTGATCCCGTTGTAGGCTCAGTGTCAACCGCATTGCTGACTGAAGCTGCTTCCAACTGGTCGACGATGGGCTCTTGCTGCTGAGCTACCTCGAGGAGATGTTTATATCCGGCCATTGTAGCAGCACCTTTTACGGACAAACGGGTGAACATCGTCACCAGATGATTATACCGCAACGTCTCTGATTCTTCAAAGTCAGTATACGGGTGCTCCGGAAAGGCAATGGTACCGTGCAACCTGTTTGCACCTTTCGTCCACCGTGGCAGGACATATTTATCGGGGATTGTCCTGATATTCTTCTGGGTGAAAAACCGCAGAATGTGTCTACACAGGATGCCATGGAACTCAAACTTCTTGCAAACACATGTCACCGAATCTGTCAATGTGTCATGGCTCACCGTATAAATTCTGCGCAGCTTCTCAGGGACGAGGTCATTCACGAGCGAATAAACCTTGTACTCACGCGTAGACATTTCTGCCACCTTGTTTATACTGTATCGTCCCGATTTTCGCAGCTCTACTTGGTATAGCAAGAAGATCTCCTTCGTATAGACTTTGGCACCGTTCAGCTCCAGCGGGGTCTCAAGCAACCTTCTCCTTTGTTTGTACGTTGTTGCAAAGTCTGCAGCCCTTTCTTTTACGAACAACGAAGCAACCGCTTTTTGTGCGGATGCAACGAAACTCTTCAAATTGGTAGTTGTACCCACATAACTATCGAACGTGGCATTCATAGATTCACTCCTGCCCGTCGTTTTCATGCCCGCTGAAAAATACCTCCTCGTGTAAACGCCAATCCATTGCTCTTTGCGCTCGTACAAGTGCTGGAGCCACTCGTTGTCTTGCAATGAGTAATCCCGAACAAGCTTTTCCCACCTCTCCTTAAATTCCTCAATCGTTAACGACTTGTTAACGCACTTGTCAAAATCCTGTTTAAAGTCTGGATACTTTGCGTACATGTGATGCAGACGTTCAGGGTATTTGTTGCTTATGTGCCAAGTGCACAAGTTGTGCTGGGTGTCTGGGAAGACGGTAGCAATAGCCTTCTTCATTGCCAAATCTTGATCGGTGATGATCACTTTGGGTGCTTTGAAGTTCATTGCTTCCAGCCACGTCCTAAACAACCATACAAAAGAACCCTCGCTCTCGTCCCTTAACAAGGCGAACCCGAACAGGATGGAGTGATAATGATGATTGACGCCCGTGAAAGGAGCGAACGGCATCGAGTACTTGTTGGTACGGTATGTGGTGTCGAAAGTCACGACATCCCCAAAATGCTTATAAGCTAGCCTCGAACGACCGTCGACCCAAAAAATTGTACTAACTCGATGCTCGTCGTCAAGTTTATAATCGAAGGTAAACTGCGGGTCCTCCATCTGCATCCGTTTCAATAGGCTCATTGTAGATTGAGCATCATTGAGGTCATACGCGGCTCGTCTATGGGTTCGGACCGCGTTACGAACGTCTGTCGTGTTAAAGTTTAAATTTTGAATTCCCCCAGCCTGTTCAGCAAGAACATTAACAATCTCAGTAGGTCCAATTCGCGCATTGCTCATTGTGTGAATTAGGCTCCTCGCGACCTTACCCATCTTCTTGTGTTGATGCATCTGACTCACCTTAGAAGGAGTTACTAACGGGTGATTGTGTGCCAGTTCCAGGCTGGTAATAAGCCAATGATCTTGCTTGGGTTTGTAGCTTACGAACATCTTGACCTGGCAATTTGTGCGCTCAAAGCAGTCCCGTCTTCTACGCGAATATCCTATTTCATCATCACTGTCATCATTGCCTACGCGTGTCTCATTTTGCTGTGGGTTTCTGCCCCTATGACACTCGTATAAGCGAGAGCATATCTTTTTTGTTACGTTGCTTGTTCTTGTAGTCTTTATTCTAATGCCAAAACCAACCCTCAATGAATACGCTCGAAAACATTCTTCAGCTTCTTCCAATGTTTGAAACGTTCGTCCTAGATACGGATCACTAGCATCTACGGGGACATTGGAGCTCGACACAAAATCAGACATTGTGAAACCAGACCTACATGAAATCAGACATTGTGAAACAAGACCTGTATAGAAATAGACTACGCTTAACAATCAAATGACATTTCTAACTGAAAATATTACCTAAAAATTACCTTGACGAATAGACCAATTTAGGATGACAAACATACCATATACATAATCTCAAAAGTGTCTCCAAATTAATAATTATTAATTTATTAAACATAACAAATTAAAATTACTAAGATAAATAGCCAAATTCATCATGCCAAAATACAACAAACATATCTCAAAAAATTTGAATTTAAATAAGATAAATTTTCCGAAGTTATCGAACCTAAAAAAAATCGAATTAAACTATAATAATTTATTTAAAGTTAACAAATTATACCTTTTTTATGAACATCATGTCTAGAACATCACAAAATATCTAGAGTAGAACATCACAAATTGATGAATAGAGTGACAAATTTCTAGAACATAAAAAAATCTATACTTTTTTGTCCAAACTAATAAATTATATTTTACCAGTCAATCCATAAAGAAAACTTCATCATTCACAAATTGACCTTTCTTGAGTGAAGCTTGAAGCAAGTGTTACTCGAAACTTGAAGGGAGCTGAAAATGGAAGCGAGTCTGAAGGAGAAGAAAATTGTGCTGAAGGAGGTGAGTAGGAAGGCAATACTGTCCGCAATACGGTGCAGCGGACGTGTGCAGAATTAATGATACAAACAAGTCTGGAATTGTTTGTGTCAGTCGTGTCAGTCAGAAAGTTATTGGAAGTTGTCCGCTACACATGTAGCGGACGACTTTTTGACTGACAGTGTCAGGCCAAAAAAGTTGTCCGACATACAGTGTAGTGGACGAGGGAGGAGAGGCAATATGGTAAAAAGGTCCGTCCGCTACACTATGTTAGCGGACGACTGACAACTTACAAAAAAAAAGATCTGGGTCGTCCATCCCTTCGGGATGGACGGCCAGATCGCACTAGCAAAATCTCCTATTTTGCTAGCGTTCTCAACGAATCAGCTCCCTATATATATATATATATATATATATATATATATATATATATATATATATATATATATATATATATATATATATGGTCGTGATCCATTGATAGCGCTAGCAAGTTGCTAGCGCTGTTTTGCCGTCCGGTACATAATGTAGCGGACGGTAAATTATCGTTCGCTACATTATGTTGCGGACGGTGAAAAAAAAGTGCTGTTGTGGCGCGCGATCTGGCCGTCTATTCTCGCTCGTGGACGGCCAGATCGTGCTAGCAACTTGGGTTAAGTTGCTAGCGCTATCAATGTATCACTATATATATATATATATATATATATATATATATATATATATATATATATATATATATAGCAACGGAATTGTCATTATTTTTTAAGGGCGGTTATTTAATCGTTTACTAATTTGGGTTGATAGATCCTATTTTCTCTTTCTTTGGGAAAGGTAAAAGTCAATTATAGTGCACAGTCGTGTAAAATGCGCAATATTGACCGTACGATTATTTAATTATATCTTTTTTCTTATCAATTTTTAATCTTTGTGTTTCTTTTCCCTTCCATTCACCATGCAAAATAGAGGAACCTTTTATTATGTTATATAAATCATCGTGACACACGCGATGCGAGTACAAAAAAAATTATAATATAAATTTCGCTAAAAAAATCAAGCATATCTTAATATAAATTTTATATTACATTCAATAAATTTGAATTTAATTTAATTCTAAAAATTAATCATGTCCTTATAGGTAATTATTTACTATTTAAGCTTTCATTATTAGTCTTTTTTTATTAAAAAAATATAAAATACTGTGTCAACATCCTAGATATGGAAGAGGAAACTCAGTTTATCGATAAAATACAAACTGGTTAGTACATTTGTGATCCAGCGCATTCGTACCGACCAAAAAAGGTTACCCTAAAAGGTTATTATAACTATGAAGATAGCCCAAAAATAATGTAATTGGTTATAGATTATTTAGGGTCTTACATTCATGAACAGGCGCTTTCATGATCAGGGAATTGAAACTTGACTTTTCAATTTTTCCATTCACAAAACCCGTCTTATTCTTCGCGATGAGCACGTTCAACATTCTCCTACGCGATGTGAAATAATGTTCATTTTCTTTGAGAGAATTTGTGACAAAAAGTAGCCCTCGATGATCAGAAGCAGGTAAACAACAGGGAGATTCGGGATCACGTGGCATTCTGAGGTGCTGCCAAATCTAAAACCAAACCCTCATTAACCTAATTTGCATATCTTGTAACATCCTTATGAACAATATGTTTGCAAGGATATCGACCTTGCTCTGGCACCATAAAGAATTTGTGAATTCCGTGGGATGATTTTATTGAGGAGAAAAGTGTTACATTGATAACCCAAGGACAATAAAGACATTAATGCTAATTGCTAAGGTTAGGGATCCTACCTAATACAAGATAATTTGACTTCGTGCATAGTGATACAAAAAAACAAAATATGTGATTTTCATTCATGGACAATAATGTTAGGAAATATGAGATTTTCCTCTATTATTGGTCTTGATGAAATGTATACATGTATTGATTATGAAATGCCAATAGACTTTTACTTTGTAGCCGGGTCAATTGTATTCGGCACTCCCAAGTTTTCAAGTGATAGCACTATGCACCATAAAGTTATTTTTAGCTATTTACGACCCTAAAATTTCATAAGTGTGGCGCCCAACACCCTTTATATATTTTTTGCCAACAGCCTTGTCGGAGAAGTAATTTAACTCAAACAAGGAGACATTTTGGTCAGAATGATTTAAAAGGGAGGGAAGATTGTAATGAGTTTGGGGCCCAAAGTTATTGTATTATTCCATCTAAACAATACTCATTTACAGGGAAAAAAAGCAGAGGAAGAGAGAAGAAAGAAGGGAGAAGAGAAAAATGAGCGAAAAAAATCAAGAGTGGCTGATTTTTGCCATTGTGGAGAAAGAACAGTTCTGATAACATCATGGACTCCTCAGTCTCGGAAGAAGGTTCATTGGTTATGCTAAATATGGAGTAAGTTTTAAATTAATGTTGATTTTTTGATATGCTTATAAATTGTGTTTAGTTTAACAAATATCTTCTGTTCCCAGTTTTTATGATGCTGTAATTACTTTGCATGGTCTGATCTTGAGATGTGTGAGATGTCCAAGAAAATAATACCAGGGCTGCTTAGAAAGATTAGGAGTTTGGAAGAAGAGAGAAGATTAAAAAGCACATGAAAAAGAGAGAGAAAGTGGTTGGGTGACTTTGATCTTGAGTTGGGGAGTAATTTGTATGCTATGGTCAAAAGATTTCCCAAGATAAAGTGGACATTAGAAGATGTAATGTGCATATTGTATGCATTGAATTATGGACTACATGTGCTATGTAATAGATCCATGTACTCCTATGAATTGAATTAAATTATGAACAACATCCATTTGTTCAACGAGGTGTTTGTACTCCTGTGCAAAGAACCACATTCAACAAAACAACATTCAAACACACAATAAGTACAAAAGGAATACTCTATTCACAAAAAAAAAAGCATCTATGTTCACAACAGGAATACTCTGTTCACAAAAGAGGATTGTGGCCATTTACGGCATAACAAAAAAGGATTTACACCACAAAGAAAGGCCAAATATGTTCACAAAAAGGCCATCTCAATTTACAGCCCAGCACTATCATCACAAAAACTAGAACCCTAAGATGGAATAACCTTTCTATCTAGCGGGCTTCCCCTTGGTATCCTTCTCTATAGTAGCAACATACTCAACTCTAGCAGCAGCCTTGTCCGTAGCAGCAACAGCCTGACCACTTGCATTCTTGCCGACATCAGCATTCTCCATTTCAGTTTGGTTTCTTCTTACAAACTTCTCCTTTGTAGTAGCCTTTAGTTCAGCACACCTCTTTAGCCTGTCAGACTTTTGTGTAGCAGCTTACAATATAGATAACGACACAAATTCTTGTGCCTTGACTGAATGGGACTATGTCGACATTAACTCCACCAACCAATAGGTTGAGACTGAGTCTCTGGTATCCTAACATGTATCCCAGTGCTCAAGAAATGTGTATTATTGAAGCATGGTTGAGACTGAATTACCTGCCAATAAATAGATGCCATTTATTAAAAGTCAAGCCATTCATTGTGCATTGTTCATTGTCAGATCAACACAATCAATTAGGGTGAGTGCATACGAAAGGCTCTGGGTCAGGAACATTTAGTGATGGGGCTGTTCTTGTTATTCTTGTAGGTGGCAAATGGTTGCTCCCGCTTGTTGCATTCCTTTTCACCAGTGTGACCATATTCTTTAGTTTTTCAATGGTTAACATTACACTACACTGAATATAAAGATAAAAAAAAAGTACTCACAGGCAACTTCCTACTCTGAAGTCTACCAGGTTTAATATTGGCATTTTGAGTTGGGGCTTGATCATTGGCAGCATCAACAAAATTCCTTTTCACCTGTCATGCCATATTATTTAGTTTTTACATGTTTAACATTAAAATACTATAAACATAAAAATAAAAAATTACTCACATGCAATTTCCTCCTCTGTAGTCTATGAGGTTTAATGTCGACAGTTTGACCTGGGGCTTGATCATTAGTAGCACGTCTGACCTGAGGTTTAATGTCCGCGGGTCTTACTTTGTACCTGAATGCCATCTAGAAGATGACAATCACGTCTGATCGCGATCAACTTCTGCCAAACAAAAATCCTAATCTACTTCTTCCTCAATTTGATGAAGGTGGAAACCTAGATCCCCTGTCATTCCATCTACTCTGTTTAAAAGAGAAGAATGTGAGAGGGCTGGTTTACAACAGTCCCCTGTTCTTTTCATTTTACTTGATATTCTAAAAATGCCCCCTAAGTTTAGCAGATAAAAGGATTCGGCTAAATTTGGACGGAGGGTGTTGGGCGCCACATTTATGGAAGTTTAGGGTGGTAAATTGCTAAACATAACTTCGTGGTACAGAGAGCTATCACCTGAAAACTTGGGATGCCGAATGCAATTGACCCTTTGTAGCCGTAGGTCTTTGCATCCACTTCCTATGGCAAAACCTGCTTGTTCACATTGCTTGTTCCAATACATCTCGTCGCCATTCTTGATTATGAAGGCCTCCCTTTCCACTTTCCTACTTTGGTCACTGCTCTCATTCTCGGTCATACGACTCTGTGGTGCAGCTGATACGATAGCACTCAACGAATGGATCTCGCACGGTGAACTCTGGTTTCATCAGACCAAATTTTCGAGCGAGGCTTCTTCTCTCCAGTGCTTCGAGGCCTAGTTACCCGTATCTTGGAATCTAGTACAAGAACTTCCCACAAATAATGGGGTTGCAAAGAGGTAAACACGAGTTACAGATTCAATGGCTCGTTAGCTTTTAGTGACTATGGTAATCTTGTTGTGCTCAATGGAAGCAAGAGCATTATCTGGTCATTAATTCTTCAAAAGCTGCCAACGTGCAGGATTCAGTTGCACATTTACTAGACTCCGGGAACCTTGTTATTACACAGGTAGCTAGAGATGGTAGAGCTTCGATTACCCGTCGGACATGCTGAATTTGACTAGTAGCTTTGCTTGGAAGTTGAAATCCTGGAAAGCTGAAAGTGATCCATCTCTAGGTGACTTTACTTGCGAGCACCATATTGTAGGATTGCCTCAGGGACTTGTTCTTAAGTGAAAAAGAAGATATACACAAGACTGGAATACACTTCTGGAGAATGGGATTCAGTTTGGAGGTGCTTGTCCGTTCTCGAGTCCAGTGTACCAATCCATTTTTGTTTCTAACGGAGATGAGTTATACTCTATGTTTTTATGCTAATTCAACTTATTCATGTATAATGCCTTTAAAGTAATGCCGCAAGTGTAATGACCCACCACAATACTCTGCCCAACAGCCAATGTTGAAATAGAGGGATGGTGATATCTCAGAGAGAGTGATGGTCAATTTGTAGCGACATCAATAGCAGAATAGGTTTTCAAAGCAAATACAGTAGTCAGACCGACTGAAAGAGGTTGAGAATTCTGTGGAATGATATTATTGAGGAGAAAAGTATTGCATATGTAATACAATGAGAATAAAGATATATTAATGCTAATTTCTAAGGTTAGGTATCCTGCTTAAAATAAGATATTTGATTTTGTCTATAATGATACAAGAAAAAGGAAAATGTGATCTCCCATAACTCATGGACTATAATGTCCAAAATTATGAGATTTTCCTCCATTACTCCCCTCAAGATAGTGCGTGAAGAGTGAAAATGCCCAACTTGCTAAGTAGCTCATGAAAACTATCTCCACTGAATGCTTTGGTGAAGATGTCCACTAGCTGACGCCAAGAAGAAATGGATCTGGGAATTAAAATATGTGACTGAATGTATTGGCGGATATAGTGGCAGTCGAACTCGATATGCTTTGTTCGTTCATGAAAAACGGGATTGCTGGCAATGTAGAGAGCTGCTTGATTGTCACAAAAGACTGGAAATAGTTTAGTGCAAGGGACTCGGAAGTTACGAAAAAGATGGTAAGTCAAATGATTTCACTAGAAGTGGTAGCCATAGCACGATACTCAGCTTCGGCAGAAAAGCGAGAGACCGCAGCAGATTGTTTCTAAGACTGTCTGGAAATGGGACATGACCTAAGCATGGAAACAATTGTTTCTAGGCAGTCGTGTTAGTGTTTAGCTTTGATTGGCCTTCTTTGGCCATGGCACCTGTCCAATGCTGATGTTTCAATGCCTGAGAAAAGGACTCGGGGGAAGAGATGGCCGTTAAAAAGGTCCAATTGGTAGATGAAAGCTTCGAACATGAAATAGTGTTATAGAGAGAATGTACTGTTGAATTAACCGACGAATTGCGTGAGGGCAATGGCGAACTTGGAAGAGCGAGAGAATCGGCAAGTTTACACCAAAACAACGTAACTTGTGCGACATGTTTAGGTGCCGCTGAGGACGAGTAAAAATTGTTTCGATGGGAACTGATGCATCAATAGTAGACTGATCAAGAGGAAGTGCATTATTCAGGAGATTAAATGGCCCATCAAATTGGGCCTCGGGGGGTTGGGTAAACAACAGTTGGTGCACCATTAACCTAACCAGAGACTGGTTGGGTCTCAGGTAGACCAGCTGTTGGAGCATAAAATGGAGAAAATTAGGCAAAGAGCAGAATTGGCAATAGAAAAAGGGACTTACCTAATTAAGGAAGTGGACAGTATTTTTAAGACAGCCAAAAAGGAAAAGAACATTTTTTTCTGAGACAGCAGGAGTATAATGTTCAGTACCTTTCAAACAACATTTTAGGATTTCTACACTTCAAACAATTGGAAGGACCTTTTCTCTATGCAACAACAGTACGGATTTATATTCCTCTCCCAACTCCTTTGAAATAACACGTCCAGAATAGCCAGAAGATATTCATGAAGCAACACTACACATAGGTACATATACATCAGAAGAAAACGTTTTTCTATTTATTTGGTACAGAAAAAAAGAGCATATAACTATTGTAACGCACAATACGTGATTATACATAGCTTGCTATACGCCACAGCCCACACTGTATCACGATTAATTCGTTGTCCTAACCCATCCAAACACAATTTATTCCCATGGAAGCCATTGACAAGCATTTTAAGCAACAGAAACAGCTTCTGTTGTCTTTGATTCAGGTTCAGCCGGAGCTGGTACAGGTGCTGGTGCATCTTCCCAGAAGGCCGTCTTTTTCCCAGTCTTGGAAACAGTCTGTAGAACTGCTTCTCGCTGAACATTGCCCTTCACAGTCACCTTTTGTTGGTCAAAATCAATGTCAAATGTTTCCACACCTAGAGATTGTTCAAACAAGGCAACAGGGTCAGTTACTCGATGACTTCCAATATCTTATCGCATCGTAATACTTTATTTTAATACAAACTTACACCTAATTTTCCACATTAAATAAACCCATGTATATGCGTAGATTCTTTGTAGTAGTACTAAGGTTGCAATACATTATATGCTAGATGATTCAGCTAGGTACTTTGTCTACTCAGTTATTGTTAATTAAGCATGATAACATTGCTGGGCTCGTTCTCTCACTGTTTAAACTTTTAGAGCAGATGATAGATTAACGTAATATGAGAGCTCTGGTTTGACAATGTCTCGGGTTCAACTCTTCTAACTTGAATATTTGGTCCTCCTTCATAATAGTACAATTAGCACCCTACTTATTTGTGCCCTTGGTAACGGTACACCTTAATTTGTCTCTCTACGTGCAACTGAAAGATTGCATGTGACTATGAGTGTTAAGAATGATAACATTGTTGGGCTCACTCTTTGACAGTGCACCTTAATTTGTCTCTCCATGTGCACTTTGGGACTTGCACGTGAGGGTGTGTGTTAAGCTTGAAAACATTGTTGGACTCTCTCTCTCTCTAACAGCTTAAGCTTTTTGAGGAGGTTTAAGAGTTTGAGAGTATGTTCTTTTCGTAAAAGGTTTCCTATCTGCCATCGTTGCTAATCACTTCAATGTATTTAAAACATGAAATCACCACCCGGTTCCAAGAACAGGGAAACAACTTCTTGCATATGGAACCCAATCTAGCTCAATAAATACCCAAACAATCTACAGTGGTTAAATCGCTTCAGTGTATTTGAATGTGCACGTTTGCCTGTGTATTATTTACCTATTCAACCATCAATTCAATGATCTTAACGTTCTTGCTCCGCTATTAACCAGGATGCTGCGAGAACAGCCAGATACTGCTCCATACAACCGCGTCCTAAAGAAATCCTTCATACATGGTGGCGTACTCATAAACATTCTAATGTAAGCAATGCTCACTCAAGTAACCGGCGAAGTAGCAATCAAACATCTAGCCACAAAATGTACTAACACTTTCTATAAAATATCTTAGGCAAAGAATCAAGGCAAAAGGCACTCCGTTATTCAGGTTGAGAGCGTTGGAAGGGAAAATGAGAGGAGAAAGTTGACAAACCTTCCATTTTGCCCAAGACCCTTTTCACAGCCCCAACACAACCTTGACATGACATGCCAACCTTGAGAACAACAGTCTGAAATCCAAAACAGATTAAACCTTAGCTTGTACGCACAAGAAAAATTGAGGGAACACGGTCTCAATGTAAACTTCGTTTCACTGGAACAAAGATAAAGCATAATAGAGACTAGAAGAAAATGTAAATTGAGACCAACAGAGTGTTAGACTAAAAAAAACGAATTTTTCATTTTCATACTTCAATGTGATGTGCATATGAATAACTGCCCTAATAGGCGGCACCTTCAATATCTAAAAGTAAGAAAATGTATCAACGACGAAAGCTCAGGCTCCTACGAACATAGAATCAACACAAATCACCAAAATACTCCAAGAAATTCCGCTTCACCCCTTCATTTTGCCCCTTTTATCTGGTAATTGCAATTAATCTAACATACTACACATACACTGACATATATCCAACCCTAATTCAGGCAGAAATCAACGCACACGAAGAAGAGAGAAGGCAAACCTCGGCCATAACGAATTACAAGATTTTGATCCGGAAAAAAGATGGGGTTGAGACTTGAGACGAAGGGTTGAGTTGAATTGGCCGTGGCCCGGGCTGGGGGTAGATATATAAAGGATTTTGGGCAAATATTCGGTCGGCAGGCACCCGGTGATGGGGTCCCGTTTGGTATCTGGGCAGGGCCACAGCAGGGTTGACCCCCGTTCCACGTTACGTAAATGCTGGCGTAACTCCAATTTTTGTCCTAAATAATTTTTTTTTAATACTTAATTATTTTTTTATTCTATTTTTAATTTTATTTATCTATTTAATCTATTTTTAAAAATCTCACTTTTAAAGAGAAATTTCAAGTTGAGAAAACGTGATTTCAAACCACGTTTTTAATCAAACGTTACTATGATTAAACAAATATATTGCAAACTTGATTTTTCAGCTTGAAATCTCTCTTTAAAAGTGAGATTTTCAAAAATGGGTTAGATAGGTAAATAAAGTTGAAAATGAGATAGAGGGGTAATTAAGTAATAAAAAAAGATTATTTAGGGCAAAAACTCGGCGTAACGTTCTCTCTATTTCTTTTTGTGCTGACTTTTTTCTTATTTACGTGATAAAAAATTGGATTGTTTTCTCTTTTTATTGTTTTACTATGTCCAATTTTAGGGCAAAAATTGACTCTGCATCGAATATAATAAGGATTCGGATCGGTTCTGCTATCTGTTAACCTTTTCTTTCTCTCAATCATTCTTTAGAGTTGTACATCAAACTATAATATGATGCAATATCATAGTTAGGATCAGATTGAGGTGCAATGTTTTATGTCAGGTGCAATGGTTTATGCCATGGTGTTAAGGTCGCTTTCTCGTCATTTCTAGAGTATGCTTTACTTGTTGACCATTAGGACCACCTTATATTCTAAATATTACGTGTTAGAGCGGATGTCAAGTTTTAAATCGGTTGCAGATGAAATTAGAAATCGACTACTTATACCCGTCGACTGTTCATTCTCTTAAATACGCTTTTTAGCTCTACATCAAACTTTTTGGCTCTATACTTCAACACTTCAAATCTAATTCTTCTGGTGCAATCAATGACCTACAGTCGAATCAAAAGAGGCCAGCAAATACTGTCTGTACACAATCCCTAAGACTTCCTTTTTTATTTATTATTTCACCTTCTAAACCTTTTTTTGATGGGGCACGAATTACTTTATGTTGATAGAAAAAAGAGGGTGAAAAGCAAGAGCAGTTCGTAGAAGTTTGTGGTCGCCAAACCAACAAATGACACCAAGACTTTTATCAATTAAATAAATAAACTCTTAATTGGTGAATGTGAATAAGACATTGGTTTTGTATATAACCATCTGATCTGATGGGATGTACTGTTGGTTGGTTGCTCGGACGAGGAGTTGGACGGTGTATCTCCTTTTAAGCCTTGTGATGGTGATATTGGAGTGGTACTATTCGTTTCGATGGTAGTACAAGAATAGTTTTGCAGTACTGCTTTTGGAGTACCAAGTACCACCACAAAGCCAACAGTTCTCCATTGCACGGTCAACAACACTTCTCTTTGGATTTGCCTTATCATGCCTTTTCACGATTCCCTGTGTAACACCCCAACCTCTACACCTTACCTCTTGAACCACAAACCAATCGTATTCATGACCAAATTGTTATAAAGATAAAGCAGAACATCTAAAATATAACGAACATAATTGTCTAAATTTGAGATACTTAATTCTATACTTAATTACAATCTTTACAAATTAATCATCTGAATCCCAAAAAAGATAAACTAATTAATAGTTCGTCTAGAGAAAGTGCGTAACATCTTCCATTCACATTTGCAGCCAAGCGGATACATAGATCTACTAAGATCACACTCTTCGTGTTACTCTTGACTCGGAACAAAAGAAACAAAAAGTAAAGGGTTGAGCATGAATTGCACGGTAAGATATTCGACATGTAGAAGCCAAGAAACGAATACCAAATTTGAGTTATAGAATCGAGACAATAAATAAGAATTTCGTTAACTCAATCGAATCTGAAAATGAATGGCAAAAGTGACCCAAAAAGGATTAAATAATCAATAAGTAAAATATAAGACACAATTTATCAAATTTTGTGGGTGCCATGCACAAATTTCTTATTACTAAACATCACAAATCATGGTCATAACATTTTATACAAAAAAAAAAAGGCATGGTCATAAAATGTCAAATATCACGGTCGGCGCGTCACATATAAACCACGATTATCAAAAGTGATGTTGCGATGTGAATCCAGGGGCAGAACAACAGTATGAACCCCGTGCACCGGGGGGGGGGGGGGGGTTATGGCACCCTCCAAATAATGAGTAATCAGGTTAAACTATTTACAAAAATGACATTATATTGTAACATTTAGGATTTAATTTATTTTTTGACTTTTTCTGCTACCGGCTATCATTTTTTTTTTGTGTTTCTTATTATCTTCTCCATCTTCATTCTTTCCAGTTTCAAATTTTCAGATTACAAAGAAAACACAAATAGTTCAGAGTTACATCTCTTTGAAATTCTTATAGTATGTTAGCTTATATGTGATTATTATCCTCGTACAACTAATACTCACATTAGTAACACATATGCACGAGAAGAGTTAAGCTTTTTCATGCAAAATTAGTAATTTATTGTTGATTAACCTTAACAAATTAAATAAATCACTATTAATTGTGAAATTGTATGATTACTAGTCAGATTAAGTGATCTATTTTGTATATTAACGTATCTAATAGCGACACGAATTCTTTTATATTAGCCATCAAATTTTTCTTATAACCTTTTGGTACTACCTGATTAGATTTTATAAGCCCGTCACTGTGTGAATCCTTTGCAGTAGCTGCAGAGGTGTCGTTCGTCATTTGAAGTCTCTTGGGCTACATATATGCTGAGAGCGATAATCAAAACGGTCCAATTATTCTATGTACCTGACCGCATCCAACTCTTATTAAACTCGTAAAGTTTATTTGAATCAACGAATATCTGTTTCTTGTCTCCATATTAACATCCTTTTCTTTAATCTGCCCCTCTGGAGAACAAAAAGAGAGAAATGTATGCAGAATCTGCGAATCTTTTGGCTGTTAACTTGATATATAATTGGTAATAGAGGAAAAAGGACATTAGGCAGAGGTCTTTTAAGGAAACGAACCGATTGACCAAAAAAAGGGAAACAATTATTTGTTCAATTCAATTCAATTGTCAAGTCATGGTGTAGTGGCTGCTCTGACCTTCTAGCAACTAGCCGCTTAAGCATATTTTAATGGTGATCCAAAAAGTGCCTTGGCCTTGTCAAATGCTGGTAAGACTGCTTAAATCTACTCAGAATCTACAAAAGGGCTGCAAAGAGGACTCCAGTGAATAATACTCCACTACCAGAAATGGAAGGACTCCAGCGAGTAGTACTCCACTACAAGAAATGGAAGGACTCCAGTGAATAACACTCTTAAGGAAGAAGACTGAGAACAAGATTGGGACTTCAACATGGCCCGGAGTTGCAACAAGAGCTACACCAAAAGCTGTTGGAACAATGGCTGGCACTAGGGTAGGGGATTGAGTGGAAGCTACTCCAAGCACAAGGCAAATTCTCCTGTAAAAAAGAAGCGTAGTCTGAACAAGAGTATGAAACCAACTGCTCTCAAACAGGCAATTGCAAAGAAGGACACAGATGTTGGTCCATGACATGGTGGTTGATATGGGTGAAAAATACCACCTATATGATGGTGGCACGTGTCACCATCTGATGACTTCAAAACTACCACGCAACTCATGGAGAAGTGGGAAGTGGCAACCACACCTTCCCATTATCTTCTTTATTCATTATGGCAGCAACCTCCCACTTAATAGCATTAACTGCCCATTAATAGGAGGAACCCCCATTAATCTGGTAACTCCCTGATTAAAGGGTACAATAACTAACCACTAATGGGGGACTCTATAAAAGAAAATGCGAGAATGAAGAAAGGTAAGCAACTTAATCTGAGATTACACTAAATCCACTTCATACATCTTTAGACTTAAACATAGGAGAATCTCTGCCGGAAACACTTCCGGTAAGTCACCGCTGTCGTTTGTGATGTGCAGGTCTATTCACGAGGCGAGTTCTGGATTTCATCCACAACATTTTGGTGTCATCTATGGAACCAAAATTCGTGAATAGATCATGGCTGAAAACCCTAATCTACAAACCAATCAAGATGGGACAACCGCGTCAAGTTCATCATTGACACTGCTCTGTGATTTTACTCGCGGCGAAGCCACTTCCCAACTGCCTAATCATGGCAAAAGAGTGGCAGATGTCCCCTCGACCACGACAGTAGCGCCCCCCCCCCCCAAATCTAGCTTCAACTCCATTCTATCTAAACCTCCAACTGTTGGAATAACCACGGTCGCAACAACCAAAGTCACTCCATCAACCGTCGATAACCAGGCTAACTTGCTGGCTATTATTCAGACAATGCAATGATATTGAGAAGTTGTAAATCGCCACTGAGAACCCGCCTTTACGGCTAGAGCCCCCCAGGCCACCTAAGGGAAAACATCTAACTTATGCACAAATGCAATCAGTTCATCAATGTTTGACATTCCCTGAAGGACCTGATGGCTCAAAAATGCCTTACCGAGCAAATCACCACCAATAGTTGATACAAGTTGAAGATGAGCATTCGATGATGAACGACGCAATCCAAGGTCCAAAAGGCACGAAGAGAGCTACCATAACATAAAACACTTACATTCATTATGGTGGCAATCGAGCAGAACGATACTCTAATGCTCCCGTCATTGTTAGGTGCCCTTTCATGGAAGAAGTTGATCTCTTCCCAGCTCCTTTGAATTTCAAAATGCCTCCATGTGAGTCATATGACGACACATGATACCCGATGGAACACTTGGCCCGTTTTACTTTAGGCATGAACCTACATCCGGTCCTAAATCAGATCATATGCCGGGCATTTCCTGTGACGCTAAAAGGAGCTGCACATGTGTGGTTTGAACACCTCGTGCCTCGCTCTCTCTCTTGCTGGGCTCAATTAGCTGAATCCTTCCGAAGTAATTTCCTCACAAGTCGTGTGCAGAGAAAAAACTCCTCGGCCCTCTTTTGCATAATCCAAGGGCCGAAGGAATCATTGAAGTCCTACTATGCTCACTTCAACTCTGAGAAGCTTCTCATTGATCACTTAGATCCAGGAGTAACGTTCGCAACAATGGCCAGGGGAGTGAGGCCGGGAACACCCCTATGCTTCTCATTAAACAAACGTCCACCAGAGAACATGACTGATCTCTTCGATAGGGTGGACAAGTATCTTCGGGCTAAAGAAAAATTTGACCTCCTCATAATAGGAAGAGGAGCATCCAGGACAGAATAGACAAGATCGTCTAGAGGAGAGCTCTGGATGATCCCCAAGCGTTCATGAGCAGTCCTTCCCAAATCATTCACTTCTCTCAACACTTCTCGTGAACACATCCTTCACCAAATCAAGAGTCAAAACATCCTTAAGTGGCCAAAACCCATGAGGGGACCGGTCGAGAGGAGAGACACTCAACTGTACTGTCACTTCCATAAGGACCATGGTCACACAATAGAGGAGTGTAAGGTACTTCAGCGAGAGATAGAAAACCTCATAACCAAAGGGTACCTCAAGCAATTTGTCAAGACCAATGATCAATAACAGAATGGAAGAAGAGGAAACCAACCAAGGACAGAGGAAGCACCTCGAAAAGATCCACCGGTGATAAATACCACTTCTAGAGGGCGAAGTGTAGGAGGGCTATCCAGCTCGTCCCGAAAAGCTAATGCTCAACAAGTTAATTTGACACAAGTTCCTGCCAAGCGAGCAAAAGCATCTACAACTTTGGAGTTTGAAGATCCGGATCTCGATGGAGTAATCTTGCCACATGACGACGCTCTCATCATCACCCTTCGTATAGATGCCTTTCAAGTCAAACGCATCTTGTTCAATATTGGGAGCTCGGCAGACATTATCTTTGAGGACGCATTCCTTCAAATGGGAATTTTAGAAGACCGTGTGAAATAATATCCTCCCCTTTATATGGCTTTACCCCGCCTTCGCACCAGTAAAGGGAATTACTTCACTCACAGTTGTCGCTGGAGACACACCCTGTCAAGCCACTCAGACTCTTGACTTTCTTATGGTCAAAGTCAAATCGTCATACAATGGGATATTAGGACGAAAATGACTAAATAGATTGCAAGTTGTAGCCTCAACCTACCACCTCGTCATGAAGTTTCCTACAACAAAAGGGTTTGGTTTTGTGAGAGGAGACCAGACGTTGGCTTGAAGATGTTGTGGCTTTTTGCAAGGCTGAAAAAATGCTCTCCATTGATGACCAACATGACGAGAAGGTAATAAGACTCCCCAAACCTATGGAGGCACTCATCTATATGCCATTGATAAAAGGTGATGATGAATGACAGCTGCGGATTGGCTCCACGTTAGAGCCAAATCTTCGTGATCGATGGATCTCTTTCCTTCGATCCAATATGGATGTTTTTGCATGGAGCACCCCAGATATTCCTGGGATAGACCCATCTCTGATCGTCTATCTACTTTCGGTTGACCCCAAACATAATCTAGTCAAACAAAAGAAGCGGCCTTTCGTACCAGAACAACAAGTAATCATCAAAAAGGAAGTCGACAAACTCTTGGAGGCCGACTTCATTAAATAAATTGACTACCCCGAGTAGGTAGCCAATGTGGTCATGGTCCCGAAGGCCGGGACGGGCAAATGGAGAATATGCATCGACTACACAGATCTGAACAAAAGCATGCCCTAAGGATATCTATTTATTGCAGCACATTGATACATTGATCGATGCCACGTTGGGACACGGATTGCTTAGTTTTATGCACGGTTTTTCTGGCTACAACCAGATCCGAATGCATGACTACGATGTAGCCAAGACAACCTTCATAACAGACCAAGGCATTTTCTGCTACAAGGTCATGCCTTTTTTACTAAAGGATGTCGGTGCTACCTACCCGAGGCTGGTCGACAAGATCTTCAAACCCCCATAGGAAAAAATATGGAAGTCTATGTTGATGACATGCTCGTCAAAAGCCTTCACGCCAAAGAATATTACCAACCTTCGACAATGTTTTGATCTCCTTCGCGAATATTACATGCTCTTTAGCCTGACCAAGTACACTTTTGGAGTATCGTCCGATAAATTCTATAGGTTTATGGTTTCACAAAGAAGAATCGAAGCTAACCCCAAAAAGATAAGAGCCATCTAAGAAATGATCGTACCAAGGCGAGTCAAGGAGATACAAGTCTTGACAGGGCGAATAACTGCTCTCAGCCATTTTTTTCCAAATCAGCTGAACGTTGCCTTCTATTCTTTAAGGTCTTGAAGTATATCAAGAGCTTCAAATGGATGGCCGAGTGTCAGACCTCCTTTGATGCATTAAAGGAATATCTTGCATCACCCCCGCTCCTCTCCAAACCTGTCACAAGAGAAGAACTCTTTCTCTACCTAGCCATAGCCGAATTCGGTGTCAGCGCTGTTGTAACATCCTAGAATTTTTTGAAATGTTAACACTCAATCGATTAAACACTAAGATAATAGTGTTCTCAACCTCAATGAATAATCCATCAATTGTCAGAGCAACTAAACCATTAATGTTAAATCTTAGTAAACTATCATGGGTGAAATATCATACTAGGTCTTAAAAATTTAAACAATAACATTCACCCACGCAGGGGCTCAAATGATCAATACTAAACTTAAATTTAAATTCTTTGGCTAGCTCGGCTCTAATCTCTGCAGGCAACCTCAACCTAAATGCGGGCTATCACCTGCAGAAAGGAAGTCAAAGGAGAGTGAGCTTTCGAGAGCCTAGTAAGGTCGATCAAAGATTTAAAAATCACAAAACGATTCGGATGGGTTTTCACATAAAGTCAACAAAACTTTTTTAAAGTGTTTTTTATAAAATGACAGCATTTCGACAAAGATGAACAAAACAAACAAATTTATATTCAAGTCCAATAACATATTTTTGAGAGATTTTGTTTTCGATGAAATCACTACAATACAATACAAACATGAGGATGAGTATTCAACTCAATCCCTTAAATAATAGTCATTTGAAACACTTCAGGTGTAATAAAGCAGGAGTGAATAATATTCAAAACATTTCAAGTGCAATAAAGCATATACAGGAAACATTGAACATGAGCAGTCAGAAGCAAAGCCACTCCGGCAGAGTTCAATCGCTTTATATATGCATATGTACACTGACCAGTCTATCTAGGTACTAGTTGAACCCATCCAACAGACCATCCTTATAACACCAACAATACAGACCATCCTTATGGCTCCAAGTTACTAACTCATGTCAACATTGAGAAACAATAAATAAAATTCAAAACATTTTATGATAATTGAATCGATAAAACAGATGAGAATAAACAAATTACGAATTCCAAACGATCGCTTAAGGTTTAAGTTAGGCTTTCATGGACAGGTTTAAAACATCTTTTATATCAGCATAAAATCGAATCAATTTAGTTTGTAAAACTGTTCTATAAGCATTTGAAAATAGAATGTCGAAATAGGATTCGGATAGAATTCCTTACCTTGGTCCAAGCTAAGCAATGCTATCAAATCTCGATCAATATTTCCTGAATAAACCTAGATTGACAAATCCATATGTTAGAACACAATCTATGCTACGTAACTATAAACCCAATACCCACTACCCACCACGTGCTCACTTCTAATCCCAAAATAGTGCAACATTGTTCCTTTGTTGATAGCATCTTTAATTTGCACTAGAGATCCCATCAATGCCTTGGACAATGCATGATAATGTCCAAAGATGTATACGTGATGTATCGGTAACCAGTTATTCCTTACCATATTGACCTGATCTTCTTCAGAGGTGGTTAACTATCTAAGCAGCCTTATTCCTCCATCTCATTATGAATACGAAGACAGACTCTCTCAACTCTTATTTAGTGGTGTCTAAGGGTGATATCCACTATGTTGTAAAGATATTGGTTCACAAGTTCTCGTGCTACATCTTCCCATGTTTGTACTCAAACCTCTTACAGACCATACCACTCATATCCCTGACCAACTCTCCCCCCAGTGCCTTCAACCTTTCTTACCAGGCTAAGCCCTCTAACATGTAACTGCACCAAAAACCCATCCCACAGGTATCACATTATGGCCCTTGAACACCACAGGCGATATATCTTGTCTCTCTACCAACAAGGCCGACAAGTACCTCAGCAACATAACAGGGGCAACCTCCCCACTCGGAGCTCGGACATACAGTGATGGCACCATGTGACTCTCACCCATCAACGGACCATTCCAAGGTACTAGAAATGCCCATCAGCCACTCGACGACCTTACTCTTTCCATAGCTCCTCAAGCGGCCTGTTGACATTTTGAGAATGCCAACAGCTTTATTAGGCCTTAAAGAAACTACATCGCGAGCACCATGCCCACCCCGAGGCCTCAACCTTAGTGCCCATGGGTGCCTCGGCCTCGCCCCCTATTTTTCCCCTTACTTCTTTCACCCCAGCCACCACTTTCCCTATGCCCCTTCCCTTAAGCTCAACCCACCCTTAGCACCACATCTTTTCCTCCACTCTATCTCTTCAGCCGTACCCTTCACCCTCTCTTCCCTTCTTCCCCCGTCACCCTTATGATGCCCCAGTCTCGGCCTCATGTCGGCCTTGGTCTCTCTCCCCTCTCCCCCTTCCATACTCCCTTCTCTCCCCTTTAATCTTTCCCCATCATGCCACGAACCCCCTTCAGTCGCCGACATGGGCTCGGCCCCAACATGGGGTTGGCCAACATCACTTGTTTCCTCCCTTCTTCTACCTTACCATGTCACCATGCTTCCCTTACCTAGTCTTTGGGCTTCTTGGGTAGTCCTTAATCTCACCATGGCAACCTTCAAGGCTTCTTCTCTCTCTTGCCTTCTCTTTTCTCTCCAATAATCTCTCTCTTGTCTTCTCTTTTCTCTCCTTTAATCTCTCTCTTTTTCCCAAGTCTTGAAAGACTGAAGCGAAAGACCTCCTACCTAACCCCCCTACTTTTATGTGGTCAAGATTGATTTAATCTTAGCCACCCATTCAAAATTTAAAAAGACAATCTCTTCCACCCAATTTTAACAAGTCCTTCTAGCGCACAACCCGATTTTCATTATCGGTATTTTTTTGCTACCGATCATTTACGATAGCATCATTTTTTTTCTATCAATATTTCCGCCATAAAAAAATTTCTTCTTTCTCTTTTCCTTCGCTACCAAAATTGTCGCTAATGTTCTTTTTCTCCACTACCGTCATTTTTTTGCGCTGTCATTATGTTTCATTCAAAAATGTTCACGCGTGCACACAGGGTCTTATGTTCCCTACCTACTTTGTTCGCACCCAAATACCCATCGAGGGTCGTGTTTTGAGCAACACGTCGATACAATCAACATTCAGTTTTTCAATGCTCTCAACTGGTAAAAAATACACACGTGCAACTCACTTGTGTCTTTCGTCCTTTTTTTTACGATATTGGCGCTAAAAATTTATTTAGCGCAACTCGTAGAAACGTTCTTGTCGTGCGTTGGCTGTCCAACTCCTTTCTATTTTTGAACAATCGACTGTCAGCGTGCCTTGGCTCTTGTCCAAGGGGGTTGGCCTTGCCTTTCCTAGAGGCTTGGCCTTGACTTTCCTTAGGGGGTCGGCCTCGACCTTTCCCTTGGGGGTCGGCATCGGCCACCCTTAAGGGTCGGCCTCGGCCTTCCCTACGAGTCGGCCTCAGCCTTCCCCTAGGGGTCGGCCTTGGCCCTCCGCATAGCATTTTCGTTTCTCTTTAAGGGGCCACATTTTGTTCGCGATGCCCGCACACTGACTCTGCTACACCCATCCCCCAGGGCCGCGTGCTGGCTCTACAGTGCCCATCGCCCCTGGTCGCGGGCCAACTCTACAACCCCTGATGCCTAGGGCCACGCGCCATCTCTGTGATGCCATTGTCGCCCACGCACTAGCTATGTGGTGGCTATCCCCTGTTGCTACGCGCCATCTCCGTAATGGCCTTTGTCATCTGTGCTTCTGTTTTGTGATGCCAATCTCCTATGCTTGCACGCCGTCTTCGAGACGTCTATTGTCGGGGGCCATGCGTCATCTTTGTGATGACCACTATCGCCAACGCTCCATCTTTGAGATGTTCATTGCCAGCGGTTGCACATTCCAACTTTTAACTTCCATCATTACTAGAGATTTCATTCCCCATTTTTGGGCAATGTCAAACACCTCTAACACCACCTACCCCTAACACAATCCCCTTCTCTTGAACTTAACCATCAATTATACTGCCACATAACACTCGGTTCAGTCGCCATTTCCATGATGCCAGCAGTCATAGGTGCGCCATTTTCAGAACGTCTGTAGTCCGCTGCCCCGTGCTGTCTCTTCGATGCCCACCGACAGCACATGGTAAATGTTAGATGTATGCATCCAAGTTTAAACACAATGATTAATTTGTTCGAGTTCTTGAAAGGCAAAAGACTAGGGTAATCCCTTATGTACCCAAGCAAGGAAAACTAACAAATCTGCCCATGCGTCACTTTCATAACATGTGCTCTTGGCACCAGTTATTGTCTCGCGATAGACGTTGTCGTGCTTATGCACCACTCTCATGTCTCGTGTCGTCGACACAGCACCCATGCACCACTCTCATGTTGCATGTCATTGGCACCGTACCCCTGCACTACTCTCATGTCTTGTGCTATGGGCACCGAGCCAGTGCACCACTCTTATGTCTCGTGCCGTAGGCACCGTGCCCATGCACCACTTTCATATCTCGTGCCATTGGCACTGCGCCCTTGTGCCATTCTCATGTCTCATTTCGTGGGCACTGTGCCCGTGTGCAACTCTTATGTCTTGTGTCATTGGCAACGTGCCCATGCGCCACTTTCATGTTATGTGCCTCCAGGCACCACACCTGTTCACCACACCATGCACCCTTGTTATGGATGTGTTATATGGTTTGACCCAATCTACAGAGTATGTAGCATTCTGAGGGGCTCCGCTCGCAATGCTACAGCATGAGGACCCTTCATAGTGAGTTAGGCTTATTACTACAAAAGCTATCTATACCTGGGGCTACTTGCATTACACTAGGCACACCTAAGCTGTGACCACGTAGTACTCATGTTACCAGTGATATTCGGCGCCCCCAGGACGATGACCCTTGAGTCATTCAGAGATGGGAGCACTGGTATTTGTGTGGGACAGGTAGCGCGAATGTAGGAACCCATTATCCAGAAGAGCAATAACATTTGTGGATCCTCCGGTGACGTGTCACTCCTAGGGGATGAAATATGACAACTGATGACACATGCATACTTTTGCCTATAAATAGAGGACCTTGGACTTTATTTTTTAAGAATAATTCTATCATTTAATATAGAGCACTTTATCCAAAGCTTCCAGATTCTATAGTGAAAAACACAATTGGACATAACATTCGACCATGACATCAGACCGTGACTTGGACATCAGCTCGGATTGTTGACTGGCGATCCTATTCGTCTCTGCCTCATCTCCCCAGCACTGCCACTCCTCACGACTTGTCTGGAAAGCCTTGCTCTCTGCCCTTACTCCACCATTACTATGTCCCACTTTTTACACCTGGCAGTTGACACGAACTTTATGATGCCAAGGAGAGTGGGTTCATAATTATGTGGAGGTGCCACAAAGGATACAGTTCGAGTCAGCTGCCAAATGTACAAAATAAGACACATTGATGGTGGGTAAGGGCAGAGAGTAAGGCTTTCCAGACAGGCTGTGAGAAGTGGCTGGGTTGAGGCTATGGCTAGTAGTCCTGGTAGCCCTGCATTGCTGAGGCATGGTTGGTTAGGTATGACAGACAAGTGATGAACTGCACTGCGATGCCCACTTCCCCAGTGGAGTCGCCAAAATGATGCCAAGGAAAGTGGGTTCAGAGTTACGTGGAGGTGTCATAAAGGATACAGTCTGTATCAGCTGCCAGATGTACAAAGTGGGACACAATGATAGTGGAGTAAGGGCAGTGAACAAGCCTTCCCAGACAGGTCGTGAGGAATAACAATGCTGCGGAGACGAACAGGGCCGACAGTCCAAGCTGAGGTCTAATTCATGGTTCGATCTCATGGTCGAATGTTATGTCCTCTAAAAAATGAAGTCGAGGGTCCTTTATTTATAGGCAAAAGTAGGGAGAAATAGCTAATGAACTTCAACTTGAGCACTTATAACCCTCCCCCCCCCAACAGGTACGAAATTTACGCACAGTTGACGAAAAACATCCAATTTAGCTGTGTTTTTTTAGAAGGAAACAAATGGTGCCCAAAATGTGATTTTTTTTAAGATCAAAATGCCTTCTAACCACTTTATAACACATAAACCCTGTCCCTTGCCCTCATTTCTTTCCCTAACAGCATCTAGCAGCCCTTTATTTTAATGTGAGCTTGCATTAATGTCTTCAATGTCAATCACTGTTTTGCAGGCCTCATATGAATAGATCAGGGGATTTAGGCTGTAGTCCGACCAGCCACCAGCATGCACAAGTACGGGTACGAGTATCACGGGATTGAAGGGGTGGTAATATACACCGAGAGTCATCAATAGGCCGAAAGGGCACATACAAGGCTTGTTGAGCACGACTGCATGTGCTGTAATAGGAGCGTGCCCACCCCCTGCTGTCCCTCCACAGATGCAGACACCACCCGCAGAGCGACAATTACACTCGGACGATATCTGTCGCATTACGGAGGAGGTGTTTTGGATAATCAGCACACGGGGGGTTCTGGAGAAAAACAATATTTTATAAAGTCAATTAACACATGAAGCAAACATGACTTACAATTGCTATGGAGATTAATGCGCCCGTGCCTTTACCTGCATGGAACTGTTACTTGAAATAATGAGCCAGATCCCGATTACAGTACCCCCATGGACGAGCACGATTTCAGCAGAATCCAAATCTCGGTCTCGCCAACCCTTGAGCCCTTCCCATCCCATGCTCTCCTGGACTTATGCTCCCCTCCCCTCCTCTATTATATTTGTATCCTTTTTCCGTGCCCTCCTGAATTATATATAATTTTATTTTTTGATTAGTATAAAATTTGTAAATTTATTTATATGTGTACCGTGTTTGACCATTAGGGTTAAATAATTGTAGACGACTTGAGAATTGATTCTTGGGGATTGAGAATTGATTACAGGTTTGGGTATTAAAAAAATAAAAAAATTGATTTAACTTTTAGCGATGAATTTTATTTCGTCGCTAATGCCAGCTGAACGTCTAGGATTAGTCTTAGATAGTTATGAGAGGTGAGAGTGGAATGTGCTCCATTTACTGCAAATGCCATTTGAATGTGCACAAAAGGCTTAACATAAAGAAATAGAAAGTAGAACCTATGGGAGTGAATGAACCCATACTTCAAGGTGTTCTATGTGCAAGAAACTCCCTCCGACTGCAAAGTAAAAACATGATTAGGATGAGAAACCAAGAGGGTTCAAAGAATGCATTTGTTGAAAATGAAATTACTGACCAGACATGCCTCAAGAGAATCAAATGCAAGAACAGCATCAACTAATTTTCCTTCAAATTCCAGAAAAGCAAGCATTAGTAAGAAGATCCATTCATGGGATAGCGAATGCTGTAAAAATATGAAACAGTATATATGAGGTTGCATGTAACTTGGTACGAGCATACCATGCATGTTTTTGGCGGCAGAATTTTTCTGTTTCTTTTGGTTTCTATTTTTACCAAAAGGTGATGAAGTGGTCCTTTATTTCTCTTGTTTTGTTACGGTTTCAATTCTCTGGAAATGTGATTAAGTGTTAACTAAAAAAATGGTGGTGGTAGGGAGAAGATCATATGTGGCATGATTAGAGTTATGGGGTAGGGTGGTAACAATTTCATGACAAGTATCAACTATTAAATTTTATTTGGAAAACAGTAATTGTTTGACCAATTAGATGCCAAAACGTGTATTAGTTTGTATTTAGAAAGTAAGAAATATGTGCCAACACCACCCCCACCCCACCACCTACTAACCACTAACCTCTCTATCACACACTCACAAACACACGTGGTTAGACGTACCACCCTTCCACCCGCTGCCCATGCCCTCTATGTACCCACACATCAGGCCACCCACGCCACCCCAACCCAGCTGCTACCCATAAAACCCCAGACCTCCATCAATGCGGCCAACAACAACCTACGATCCCTACCACCTCTTACCCACGACCCCTAACAAACACGCATAACACAACTACCATCCCCACCACCCGCTACCCAATAAGCCACGCCTACCCACGAGCCCCATAGACAGTCTCTACCCAAGACCCTAACCCAGCAAACGAACACACATATACGCCACTCCCCCTCCACTAACTGGTGGCACCAGCGAAAAGGCGGGTGAGGGCAATCATGGCTTGGACTTGCATCTCCAGAACGACTAGATAATGGTTAGCTTCTTATAGAAGGTTCGCTACAACAGAGGCAACGCCTTCCTCACAACAGGTTTCTGCAAGTGAATATCACCGGTGCCCCTCACCTTCCAGTGGTTCTTATGATGATTACTAAGGTTATTCAACAGAAATGTTTCGTTAACAGTCGTTTCTCATAGTGCATCAGAGGTCTATGTATACTGAGTTATGAGTACATTTCAAGTACAAATTATACTATGGATAAGAAAAACTACGTGTTTGAATATCTAGGATTGGTCTTGCACGGTTATGGGAGGTGAGAGTAGAATGTGCTCCATTAACTACAAATGCCATCTGAACGTGCATAAAAGGTTTTTGCCATGGGAAGTAATCAGGTTAATAGATACTTTAGAAAACTAAACATAAAGTAGAAAGTAAAATTAATGGGAGTGAATGAACCCATAACTCATGGTGTTCTGTGTGCAAGAAACTCCCTTTGACTACAACGTAAAAACATGATTAGGATGAGAAACCCCGTGGGTTCAAAGAATGAAGTTGTTAAAAAGGGAAGTACTGACCAGACATGGCTCAAGAGAATCAAATGCAACAGCATCATCAGCTAATTTTCCTTCAAATTCTAGAGAAAAGATGCATTCATGGGACTGTGAATGTTGTAAAAATGTGAAACAGTATATATGAGACTAGCTAAAACCCCGTGTTATGCACGGGTGCATTAGCATTTGCACTGATGGTTACCGCACCGTCACTACAAACCACCACAAAAAAATAAATAAATAAAAACTCAAAATAAGAACTGGGAAATCAAACATCCAACCAAAATCGAAACTCAAAATAAAAAATAGATAATCAAACACCCATTTATTTTCTTGAAAGATAAAAACTACACTGGTTTTGATTTATATTTTTTTCGAAAACAAAAAATTAAAGCTGGAAGTGATTTCAAATGCTACCTTAATGATAGAAAAATGCTCTATTGTACATGACTTGAATCTAGAAAAATAGGAGTTGGAATTTTCTTTTCAATTCATCATGTGATGCTCCTTGCTGATGCTCTTCGATACGATTTTTCTTTTGTTTTCACTATTTAATGTTTCATGTTACAAACAAAGTAGTCCTCACTTCGTTACCTACTAAGAAATAAAAAAGAGTCAAACATTACAAAAGTTTAGGCGTGCATTATAATGCAATATAGGTTTACTTTAGCCACTTTCAATACTTCTTATCGCACTAAAAGACGTATGCCTAGCACCAAACATCCAAAGCTAATCGTGACTAATTTTTTTGCTGAAGTCTCCTAGCAAAAAAAAAATTTATGAATTTGATTTCGATTATCATTTCCATTAAGATCAAAAGATTGTAATCACGATTTTTTTTTTATGAAATTGATATTTGAGTTACATTTTTATCAGTAGACTGACTATATCGCGACCCTCATAACTTGCAGCGACAAAGCTTAACTTTAAATGGTTAAAAATAAAGCTTAAACATCAATTTACTTTATATTTGGGTCAGATTTATCAATCCTTATCTGTAGTAAATTACACAAACTATGTACCCCGGATCATAGAAGGAAGCCATTATACGAAAGTAATTTGAGTTCTTTCCAAAAATGAAAAAGAATTATACAATTGAGACCATCTTAAAAAAGTTCCCGATAATTTAAATTGCCTAAAATGAGGCTTGAAACGCAACTCAACAAAACAGTTGCCTACCGTGTTGCATGGCTTTCTCCATTGTACTTTCGCTGTTTTCGGTCTAAATTTCAAGATCATCAAAACTTCCGATTTTTCACTGTTAAAAACTTACCTAATCATGCTAAATCAAGAAGCTCATTAGATCTATAAATCCAAATCCCATTTTTGGTAGACAATATTGACGACTTTAACAATCTTATCATCGATCCAACTTTAGACTGAAGTTTCTACTTGTTGCTGAATCGACTTCATGTACAATTTAATTTTATGTCATGGGTTGGATTCTGACTGAAAAAATGGTCAAATAGAGGGCACGGATAATAAACTGGAATTTTGTTTTCCAAATTAGCTTTTTTAGCAGCATATTCAGATTTACGGGCCCAGCGTAACACACAGTTTTCAACTATGCAGTTCAGATGAAATGAAAGTGAAATAAACAGGACCTAGTAAAACCTTATTGTTCGAATCATTGAAATAGCAGCGGAAAAAGGCAGTGCCGGAGATGACAGCAGAGGCGACAGAAATAAGACGAAGGCAATTTTTGGCGTTGGCGGAGTTAGGGCGGTCGCTGGACAGTTTGCCGAAGCACTTGGCGGTGGCAATTGAATCTGGTAGAATACTGGAATCGATTGCGTTGAAGTACTTGGACTTGGAAAAATCGGCGATCTTCTAGTGGTTGCTGCAGTTTCAAGGTTTCAAGGGCGGCTGTTGGCTATCTTTTCTTAGCCAAAGTTGACATTGAGTGCGGCGTTGAGCCCTTTACGAAGGTACTCTGTTTCAATCGTTCTGTGGATTGGTGATGCTGTATGAAATGGGTCAGCAGCAGCACCCCAACTTACACCCCCTAAGCACCACGCCACCACCGCAGACGCAACTACGGTCCGTATACAAACAGCCCCACAAACCCCCTAAGCATCACCCAGCCGCACACGGTCTCCCCCCACCTGGCCACCCCACCACCATAAACACGCACTCACGAACTGACAGAGCAAACCCCCACACACACACACACTCGCACACACAACCCACCTTCGTTGGCTCTGTTTTTGGTACCAAGACAGGTGCTCTATTTTTGGTTCTTTTCTGCTTTGTGTCTTTCCGCAATCACTAATTACGATCAACAACGTACATTGCAGTAATCAAGTTCAACAAGGAATAGACAAACACAAGAGAACTAAATGGTGAAAAAATGTGAAGCAAGAGAAAAGGTTGCACATACCCGGAGTGATGCCCGTTCTGTTTCTTGCTTTCTTACAGGTTCTATTTCTACTTTGTTACAGGTACACGTATTGTGTTTACCTAGTGATGTAGTGGTAGCCTGAACGTTGATGATAGGGAGATCATGGGTGCCATGGTTAGAGATTATGGGGGTAAGGTGGTTATACTTCATGACCAATTACGAATAGGAACTGTTTTTCCTTTTTTTTTGTATTTGGAAAATTGGAGGCATAATTTTTCGGCCATTTACATGCGAACACTTGTATTAGATTGAATTATAAAATGAGAAATTGTTAGAAAAAGGGATTTGGAGTTTGAAAGGCTAAGAGACTATCAATCGAATCATATTATATATAGTATAGATTCCATGTAACTTAGTGCGAGCATACCTTGCTTGTTATTGGCCGGTTGAATTTTCAGCTTCTATTTCTTTTGGCTTCTGTTTTCACCAAAGATGAAGTTGTATTTTGTTTCTCATGTTTTGTTACAGTTTCAATTATCAGGAAATGTTATGAAGTGCTAACTAAACAAATGGTGGTAGAGAGATCTTACGTGGCATGATTAGAGTTATGGTGGTTACATTTTCATGACAAGTATCAACTATTTTCTTTTATTTGGAAAATAGTAGAAGTAATTGTTTCACCAGTTAGATGCTAAAATGTGTATTAGTTTGTATTCAGAAAATAAGAAATACATGCAAACAATACCCCTACCCTACCACCTGGTAACCACCCACCCCTCTCTCTCTCTCACTCACACACACACACACACACACACACACTCACACAGACACACACACCCCTAGTAACACGCATCACCCTTTCGCTCGCTACCTCAGTCCCCTATGTACCCACACATCAGGTCACCCACCCCACCCCAACCCAGCTGCTACCCACAAAACCCCAGACCCCCATCAACATGGTCAACAACAGCCCACGACCCTTTCCCCAGGACCCCCAAACAACGCGGATAACATAACCACCACCCGCTGCCTAACAACCCACCCCTACCCAAGCCCCTACCCCCCCCCCGCACAGGCACAGACGGACACAATCACTACCCAAGTGTCCCGTAATTTTGATTATGGAGGCTAACTTTAGAAGTAATGCCACGCAGACGCCTAATGGATACTTACGAGGCAATGACTGGGCAAAGTCTCCAGAATATTCTATACTCTTCTTGTACATAAGAGATAGATCTAGAGAAGATTCTAGAATGGTAGAGAACCTTGTAAATAGCTAGAGAATTCTAGAAGCGAAATATGATCCGTAGGATCGAATGTATCTCCACCGTCCGTCGAGAGGTGGACTAGTATAAATAGCCAAGGCCTCACTTGGCCAAAGCACACAAGTATTCTTATACTCAAGCAATACAAGCATACATTCTCCCAAACTCTCTCTTGTGTTCTTCTCTTGGTTCCTTTGCTTCTGGCATCGTCCAGCCCAAGAGGAAGGCTGACTTAGCACGAGCAAGGGGCTCACTAGCTAAGTGCCGCACGGTTCGATGTAGCGAGAAAGTTCGGTCCGTGACAGGTGGTATCAAAGCTTGGTTATGAGGGGTCGTGCCAAGCAAGGAGCAACAATGGAAGGCAAGGATACTAGTGTGGGAGCATTCGGAGTTGCCGAGGAGAATGTCGTTGCGGAACATGGGCGAGATCCACTACCACCCATTGGTGGGAAGAAGGGTGGTCATGGCCAAAACAAGTCAAGAGACACAATTGCTTCCTTGGATGAACGAGCATGTGTCTTGGAGGAAACGATGGGCGATGTAAAAGACCGCTTGGGCTATGTCGAGCAAAACCTCCAAACCTTGGAAGATCATGTGTTCAAGGAGCTCGAGTCACTCAAGAAGGCCGTGATGGGTCAAGATGAACTGCGCACTCGATTCATGGAGTTGTTCTCGAATCTTCAAGAACAACTCGACGTGGTTAAAGTTGGCGTGGAGGAGATGAGGCAAGAAAAGGCCATGTGCAAGAGGGCCATTGCGGGTGGAGCCGTCGTCACTCATAGTCCAAGGGTGGACAAGCCAAAGTCGAAGGAATTTGGCAGCAAGTGGGATGCGAAGGAGCTAGATAACTTCATATGGCATATGGAGCGCTACTTTGAAGGTGCTAGCATTACGGATGAAAAGGCCGTAAGGACTGCTACCCTCTATCTCACCGACACGGCTATTCTATGGTGGCGTAGGAAGCACAATGATATCGACAAAGGCTTGTGCACCATAGACACTTGGGATGTGTTCAAGAAGGAGATCAAGAGGCAGTTCTACCCCGAGAATGTTACCTATGAAGCGAGGAAGAAATTGAAGGAGTTGAAGCATAAGAGTAGTATACATGATTACGTGAAAGAGTTCATTACTCTCATGCTCCACATTCCCAACATGACGGAAGAAGACTTCCTCTTCAACTTCATTGACGGCCTCCAAAATTGGGCTAAGCAAGAACTTTAACGCCGAGGCATGAAGGACATTGACGAGGCCATAGTGGTGGCGGAGTCGTTAATGGAGTATGCAAGAGTGGGGGACTCCTCGAAGGGGAGGAATGCACAAGTGGCTTCGAAGGTAACCACGCCAAAGGTGGGGGAGACAAATCCAAGGCGTGGAACAAGGGGAATAATCAAGCCGGCACTAGCAAGTCTGAAGGCCATGGCAAGCTAGAGGAGAGGCGAGCCAAAAGTAAGCCCAAGGATGGATGTTTCTTCTACGGAGGGCCGCATTGGGCAAGGGATTGCCCACGACAGGGCAAGCTAAATGCCTTGGTTGAGGAAAATGAGGAGCCCGAGAATCAAGCTGTGCACATGGGCTCGCTCCAAATCCTCAATGCTCTTCATGCCAAAGCCGTGGCGAAGGTTCCAATGGGAGAGGGCCAAGCTTCTACGGGCAAGGGGTTGCTCTATGTGGAGGCTAAGTTGAACGGGAAGCCTACGCAAGTGATGGTTGATACGGGGGCAACCCACAACTTCGTCACAATGGAAGAGGTAAAGCGGTTAGGCCTCAAAGTTGTTGGCGGCGGAAGATGGCTAAAATTCATCAACACCAATGCAAAGCCTCTACAAGGTGCGGCACGACAAATGGAGATGTGCCTTGGTTGGTGGAGGGGCTTAGTGGATTTATCGGTGGCCCCAATGGATGACTTCAAGGTCGTGATAGGCCTTGACTTCTTGCGGCAAGTGAATGCCTTCGTGTCGCCTTACAGAAATGCGGTACATATCATGGAGAAGGAAGCGTCGTGTGTGGTGCCTATGTCAGCCGGGACGTCTAGCACCAAGACTCTAGCCTCCATACAGCTGTCAGCGATGCAAATCGTGAAGGGAGTCAAGAAAAGAGAGGCAACCTACTTGGCGGCCCTAAAGACGGAAGACCATGTGGGGGACTCAACCGAACCACTATAGAGGGAGATCGAGGAAGTCCTTGCGGGGAACAAGGACGTGATGCCGCCCCGAGCTGCCGAAGTGGCTTCCACCTAGGAAGGAAGTGGATCATCAGATTGAGCTTGAGCCGGGAGCCAAGCCACCATCAATGGCACCCTATAGAATGGCACCGCCAGAGTTGGAAGAGTTGCGGAGACAACTGACCGAGCTAAGGGAAGTGGGGTATATCCAACCTTCCAAAGCATCCTATGGAGTGCCGGTACTATTTCAAAAGAAGCACGATGGTTCGTTGCGGATGTGCATAGACTATCGGGCTCTTAACAAGGTGACAGTGAAGAATAAGTATCCAATTCCATTGATCGCGGATCTTTTCGACCAACTTGGAAGGGCTAAGTTCTTCACCAAATTGGATCTTCGGTCGGGGTATTATCAAGTTTGCACAGCCGAAAGAGATGAGCCGAAGACCACATGTGTGACGAGATACAGAGCATTCGAGTTCTTGGTCATGCCGTTCGGCTTGACCAACGCCCCAGCCACGTTTTGCACACTCATAAAGATATTCCATCCTTACCTTGATCGGTTCATGGTGGTCTATCTCGATGACATTGTGGTGTATATCAATACATTGGAAGAGCACGTGGAGCATCTCAAGACGGTGTTCGAGGTGTTGTGAGAAAACGAGCTTTATGTCAAGCGGGAAAAATGCTCGTTCGCCAAGGAAGAGGTGCACTTCCTTGGTCACATCATCAAGGGCGGAACACTTTGGATGGATAAAGAGAAGGTGAAGGCGATCAAGGAGTGGGAGGCGCCCACAAAGGTCTCCGAGCTACGGTCATTTCTTGGCCTAGCTAATTATTATCGACAGTTTATCAAGGGCTACTCAACCAAGGCAGCCCTGTTAATGGACCTACTCAAAAAGGGGAAAACGTGGGAGTGGTCCAAGAGGTGCCAATCTACCTTTGAAGGGTTGAAGGAGGCAGTGACGGAAGAACCAGTTCTAGCTCTTCCCGATCACACGAAGGTGTTCGAGCTACAAACGGATGCATCCGACTTTGCAATTGGAGGAGTATTGATGCACAATAGCATTTGAGAGCCGCAAGTTAAATGACACCGAGCGGAGGTACACGGTGCAAGAGAAAGAGAAAGAGAAAGAGATGACCGCAGTGGTTCATTGCCTATGCACGTGGAGGCACTACCTGTTGGGGAGTCGGTTCTTGATCAAGACCGACAATATAGCTACTAGCTACTTCCAATCTCAAAGGAAGTTGAGTCCGAAGTAAGCTAGGTGGCAAGATTTCTTGGCCGAGTTCGACTATGTGATGGAGTACAAGCTGGGCAAGGCCAACTTGGTAGCGGATGCCTTAAAGTCAGAAGGCAGAATTGGCGGCTATGTCGAAGGAAAAGGGAGACGTCGTAGAGGGAATCAAGGAGGGAATGAAGCATGATCCCTTAGCCAGACAACTCCTCAAGCCTGCGGAGAATGGGCAAACCCAACAATTTTGGGTGAAAGACGACCTTCTCTACACGAAGGGCCAACGGGTGTATGTTCCCAAGTGGAACAACTTGAGGAAGAAGATCAGTCGAGAGTGTCATGACACTCCGTGGGCAACGACGGACATACGCCTTGGTGGAGGCATCATACTACTGGCCCCAAATGAAGGATGAAGTGGAGGCGTACGTGAAAACTTGTCTTGTGTGCCAACAAGACAAGGTGGAGAACCAATTGCCAGCGAGATTGCTAGAGCCTCTAGAGCCTTTGACTATCCCCGCACATCCGTGGGAGAGTGTAAGCATGGACTTCATTACATGCTTGCCAAAATTGGAGGGATGTGGCTCGATTATGGTTGTTGTGGACCGGTTTTCCAAGTACGCAACAATTGTAGCATCCCCAGCCGACTGCACAGCGGAAGAAGCAGCTCGGTTATTTTTGAAGAACGTGGTGAAGTATTGGGGGCTACCGAAGGTTATAGTGAGCGATCGAGACCCAACGTTTACGGGGAAGTTTTGGACGGAGTTGTTCAAACTCCTTGGCTCAGAGCTGCACTTCTCAACGAGCTTTCACCCTCAAACTGATGGACAGGCGGAACGGGTGAATGCTCTACTTGAGTGTTACTTGTTGCACTTTGTTAGTGCCAACCAGACAGATTGGGCGAGACTTTTGGACGTGGCTCAGTTTTCGTACAATTTGATGAGGAGCGAGGCCACGAACCAAAGTCCTTTTGAGATTGCCATAGGGCAACAACCGCTCACTCCCCTTACATTGGCGGCGCAAGTGGCAAGGTCATGGAACGAGCAAGCGGACGTGGCACGCTCTTACCTTGACAAAGCCGGGCGCAAGATGAAGAAGTGGGTGGACAAGAGGCGGCGGCCGAAAGAGTACAACCTTGGGGACATGGTAATGTTAAAGCTGCTTCCGCAACATTTTAAGTCCTTCAGGAAAGTACACAAAGGGCTGATTTAAAAGTACGAAGGACTCTTTCCCATCATGGCAAAAGTTGGGAAAGTATCCTATCAGTTGGAGCTGCAGCCAAAGTTGAAGATTCACCCGGTCTTCCATGTCAGTTTGCTAAAACCTCATTATGACGACAAGGAAGACCCTAGCCGTGAAGAAAGTCATAGGGTACCAACAACCGTGGTGAAGTCCTATAACAAAGAGGCCGAGTACGTGCTTAGCGACAGGCTCGAACGAAGGCGAGGAGTTCCACCAACGCGGCACTACTAGGTGAAGTGGAAGGGATTGCCAGAAAGAGAAGCTACATGGGAATCAGTAAATGATCTTTGGCAGTTCCAAGACATCGTAGACCGATACTGCGAGGAGGTTGCGACGAGGGCATCGCAAGATTAGGTGGGGGAGAATGTCCCGCAATTTTGATTATGGAGGCTAACTTTAGAAGTAATGCCACGCATACGCCTAATGGACGCTTACGAGGATGCTTACGAGGCAATGACTGGGCAAAGTCTCCAGAATATTTTATACTCTTCTTGTACATAAGAGATAGATCTAGAGAAGATTCTAGAATGGTAGAGAACCTTGTAAATAGCTAGAGAATTCTAGAAGCGGAATATGATTCGTAGGATCGAATGTATCTCCACCGTCCGTCGAGAGGTGGACTAGTATAAATAGCCAAAGCCTCACTTGGCCAAAGCACACAAGTATTCTTGTACTCAAGCAATACAAGCATACATTCTCCCAAACTCTCTCTTGTGTTCTTCTCTTGGTTCTTTTGCTTCTAGCATTGCCCAGCCCGAGAGGAAGGCTGACTTAGCACGAGCAAGGGGCTCACTAGCTAAGTGCAGCACGATTCGACGTAGCGAGAAAGTTCGGTCCGTGACACAAGGCTCTAACCGGGCAAACAAACACACATATACGCCACTTCTTCCTCTACTAATTGGCGGCACCGGTGAGAATACTGGCAAGGGCAATCATGGTTCAGACTTGCATCTCCAGAGCGGCTATGTAATGGTTAGCTTCTTATAGAAGGTTTTGGAAATAGAGCTTACGGCAACAAGGAACTAAACAGCCGAGAACGCAAACTTTCCGCTGCAACAGAGGCAACATCTTCCTCACAAGAGGCTTCCTCAAGAGAATATCACTAGTGCCCTCACCTTCAAGTGCTTCTTAGGATGATTACTGAGGTTTTTTAACAGAATGCTTCATTAACAATCTCTTCTCATAGTACATCAAAGGTCTATCTATCGAAAGTTAACGATACATTTGAAATGCAAATTATACTACGGATAAGATAAAACTAAGATTTTGAATGTCTAGGATTGGTCCTGGATGGTTATGAGAGGTGAGAGTGGAATGTGCTCCATTAACTGCAAATGCTATGTGAATGTGCATAAAAAGGTTTTTGCCATGGGAAGCAATAAGGTTAAAATATACTTTAGAAAGCTAAACATGAAAAAGTTGAAAGTAGAACCTGTGAGAGTGAATGAACACATAACTTGTGGTGTTC
>JAVXUP010002764.1:0-109004 GCA_033070095.1 Escallonia herrerae
GGGTTACAACGCACACCCCTGATCCACTTCGAGGTCGCAGAGTGGCAGCTACCAGATCGTGCTATGCGCCATTTTGAGTGCCTGTAGGGGTTGCCAGCCGATATGCAGGATATGAGGGGTAACAGGAACCCACCGGGTGTCAGGTTTGGCAAGGCGAATGCGCACAACTTGTGCGCACAAGAACTTGAGGTTTGGGATTCCTGGCAGGACACGCTGGCGGCCATTGTGTCAGAGCCTGACCCCGTGATCAGCATCGAACAGTACAATGAGTGGTACTACCGCATCACCCGGAGGAGAGTAGCTCCAGTAAGGTTTGAACGCGGGAGAAGTACCACCCTAGGGGTCAGATCGATGAGCACATGGCATACAATCTGGTAAGTTGCCCAACCAGTGCTTTTAATTGAACTTGATGATTCTAAGTGTGTATGAAGTTACTTATTTATTATCTCTTTGGATGTAGGTTAATGCCTCGTTCGCCTTCTTCCAGAAGTTGAGCGAGGATCTGGTGGATGCAATGGGCGAGGAGCTTCGCCAACAGGTGAAGCGTTGGCGTATGGCTGAGGGAATTTTTTGTGCCAAGCATCCGGACAGCCTTCCGGTGTCAACCCGGGAATGGGTTATCCGGGGTGGCAGCCCCCTTATGTGAGCTCGGGATACGGTGATCCCTCGGGACAGACTTCGGGGGTGAGCCAGGAATATGGTGGTCCCTCTGTACTGGGAATGGGTGGTGATTGGGGACCACCAAGCACCATGGGCCAGGCTCAAGCGCGTGGGAAGAGTACAGTGCGCCCTCCTTCTCTTTGCTTCTGGACTCGGAACCCCAACCCCTCTCTCAGAGTCAAGTCACGCAGGACTGGGGTTTCAAAACATCAGTCTGTCCAAGACACTGCCCATTATACCGTGGGCCGGACCATCTGTTGCGGAAGGAGGGCAATATCCCCCGATCGACCCCCCGAAGGAGTGCAAGATCCCCCGGTCGACCCCCGAGGGCAATATCGCAAAGGGCATCCATTGAAGCCCCTAAAGCCGCATAAATGCCAAATTATCAGAGAGCGGTATTTTAGCGGGTTCCCCCGGGACAAAGCGTTATATAAGTGTGAATCACCCGGAGGGCATGGATTACTGTTGCTCGTGGGGAGAAATGTCCTCCCTGGCTCCGGGGAGTTGGTTAGACAACGGTCGTCATCTCTACCTACGTGGAGATTCTGAAGGAAAGGGGTCGGGGCGGCTGAACGAGTATCCGGGTGTATTTTTGGTGGATGCCTTTTTTCATAGCCTCCTAGTGGCTGAATGGCATGAGTGGGTCGAACGAAGGGGGAAGAAAAAGTTGAGCCAGTGGAGACCGTCGGCTAACCTACGAGCGTATCTGAATAGGGATAGTCCAGTGAGCGCAATGGTTGCCCACGTGTTTCTAATCCCATTTTTAGGGGAAAGCCACTGGTACTTGGTTTGCTATGAACCAACGGAAAAAGTCGTATCGGTGATCGACAGTCTCCACGACGATACCCTCCACATGCCTGTGCTGCGGATGTACAAAGCCCAGTTGGACTCTATGGTAATCTTACGATTGTTGTTTAATGCTTATTGTAACTTGCCAATTATAAATGTTAACTCGTGTCTTACGCCGTTTTTTGTTTCTCACAGAATATATTTTGTGCCATGGTCAATCTATCCGTGGTCTACCTGTACTGGCGCGGCCAAAGCTCCATTTCCGATTGAAGAAGAGGAGGCCCAAGCAACATAATACTTCGGACTGCGGCGTCTTCCTTTGCATGTACATGGATTACATATGTTGGTCTGAGAGCCTCAGGGCAGCCGCCTGGAGTTTAGAATGCGTAGAACGCTTTAGATATAGGATAGCTTGGCAAATTTTGAAAGGCCGGCCTAGAGCGGTTAGGTTTATTGAAAATCCATCTAAGGACGAGAATCCGGCTCAACATGAGGACCCCTAGTTGACATTGTACCATTACAATAAATTTTTTTAATAAATCATGATTATTTAGAAAGCTGTCATTGGTGTGATTTTATTTGTGTTGAGATTAGTTGATTTGTGTTAAAGATGTTGATTGATATTTGATTGATTTGTGTCCATATCAGTGGACATTTGATTTGTGTCCATATCAGTGGACAAAGTGGGGGAACAAAATGGGGAAAAAAATTTCTAACTGTTAATGTTGAGAGTCTCTGCTTTCCCGTCCGCTACACAGTGTAGCGGACGTCCAAATACACAAAATTTTCTAAGTGTAGAAGTTGAGAGTTTCTGCTTCTCTGTCCGCTACACAGTGTAGCGGACGTCCAAATACAAAAAAAATTCTAAGTGTTTAAGTTGAGAGGTTCTGCTTCCCTGTCTGCTACACAGTGTAGAGGACGTCCATAGACCCAAAAAATTACTAAGTGTTGAACTTGAGAGTTTCTGCTTCGCCGTCCGCTACACAGTGTAGCGGACGTCCAAATACACAAAAAATTTCTAAGTGTTGAAGTTGAGAGTTTCTGCTTCCCCATCCGCTACACAGTGTAGCGGACGTCCAAATACACAAAATTTTTCTAAGTGTAGAAGTTGAGAGTTTCTGCTTCTCTGTTCGCTACACAGTGTAGCGGACGTCCAAATACACAAAAAATTTCTAAGTGTTGAAGTTCAGAGTTTCTGCTTCTCCGTCCGCTACACAGTGTAGCGGACGTCCATAGACCCAAAAAATTACTAAGTGTTGAAGTTGAGAGTTTCTGCTTCGTCGTCCACTATACAGTGTAGCGGACGTAGAGGGGACAACATTTTTTTAAGTGGGGGAACAAAATGGGGGAAAATTTTCTAAGTGTTGACGTTGAGAGTCTGCTTTTCCGTCCACTACACAGTGTAGCGGACGTCCATAGACCCAAAAAATTATTAAGTGTTGAAGTTGAGAGTTTTTGCTTCGCCGTCCGCTATACAATGTAGCGGACGTAAAGGGGACAAATTTTTTTTAGGAGTTGGAGATCAGAGTTTCTGTATTTGGACGTCCAAATGACGGACCATGACAACCTCAATATCTCAAATGCACGATTAACAATTAAAAATCATCAATTAACAACATAAAATCAACGATCAATAATCACAATTCTCTAATGCAAAATTAACAACCTTAAATTAAGAACACCTTAAAATAGTTCAAGTAACACAATCTTTCAAATTACTAAGTTGTTCAAATTACACAAAATTAGGGCTCAGAGTTCAACATTGGGGGTGGAGCTTTTTCACAAGTGTTATGGTCAAACACCGTCACTTGAAAATGCATATGCCCCTTGTGTTCAAAGATTACAAAGTCCCCTTCATTGAGGTCGTGCTGCTCGCAGAAATTGCTCCAACCCTCTTCGAAACAAATTTGCTCTTGGTCGCGCTTCTTCTTGATTTTAACAAGCCATGACCCCTTGCGGCTGGTTAAAGTTGCTTCGAACCAGAGTGTGGTAAGCAATCTGCAAAAGGCTACCGGTATGGCCTATCACATTCAATATAAGACAGGTAAGTTTTTAACCAAAGATAAAACTTTTAACACACATGAAAATACAAAAAAGAGGGATGGCCTACAAGTTCTGTATGAAACCCAGGCATCATGACCTTGAAGAAGTGTCTGCCGACTGAAATGTCCATGTTCACCGAAGCAGAAGCTATCAGGACGGTCGCCAAAAAGGGGGTCGCGGGTGGGTGAGATGTTCAAGACAGAGAAGTTTGACGGGACAAAGAAGAAAGGCCAATCTGATTGGTATTTAAAGAAGTGACACGTCCGCTACATTGTGTAGCGGACATAAGGCATACCAAGGGTTTTGTTGTCCACTATATTGTGCCGCGAACTTTCCGCTATATTGTATCGCGGACACTCTAGACAACAAAAAATTTGGGTGTCTGCTGCGCCGTCCGCCACATAGTGTAGCGGACGGGCCAACCACAAAAAAAAAAAACTAAAGTTTGATTTGATGGCTTATACAAAAATAATCTTCGATCGAAAGATAATCTCATCAAAAGAATAATCCGCATTATTGCAAATGTCAAATAGACTTGATGGCTTATACAAAAAACTAAAGGTCCACTGCAGTTGCTTCTTCCTCATCTTCGGTGTCATCTTCTTCCTCGTCTTGCAAACTCCCTAGACTTATCCCCAGTGCCTTGTAATGGTTCCGCTTGTCATGGTCGGTCATTTTGTTGCACAATGCACACCTTCTCAGCTTTTTAGGTTGAGTTGCATGTTCAATAGAGCTCTTCATCCGCGTAGATCTCTTGCGGCCTTTTGTTTGCGATATAATTAGGTCCAAAGGCCGGATATCATTGTCGTCTTCCTCCCCCGGCTCGTCATCTTCTGATCCCGTAGTAGGCTCAGTGTCAATCGCATTGCTGACTGAAGCTGCTTCCAACTGGTCGACGATGGGCTCTTGCTGCTGAGCTACCCGAGGAGATGTTTATATGCGGCCATTGTAGCAGCACCTTTTACGGACAAACGGGTGAACATTGTCACCAGATGATTATACCGCAACGTCTCTGATTCTTCAAAGTCACTATATGGGTGCTCCGGAAAGGCAATGGTACCGTGCAACCTGTTTGCACCTTTCGTCCACCGTGGCAGGACATATTTATCGGGGATTGCCCTGATATTCTTCTGGGTGAAAAACCGCAGAATGTGTCTACACAGGATGCCATGGAACTCAAACTTCTTGCAAACACATGTCACCGAATCTGTCAATGTGTCATGGCTCACCGTATAAATTCTGCGCAGCTTCAGGGACGAGGTCATTCATGAGCGAATAAACCTTGTACTCACGCGTAGACATTTCTGCCACCTTGTTTATACTGTATCGTCCCAATTTTCACAGCTCTACTTGGTATAGCAAGAAGATCTCCTTCGTATAGACTTTGGCACCGTTCAGCTCCAGCGGGGTCTCAAGCAACCTTCTCCTTTGTTTGTACGTTGTTGCAAAGTCTGCAGCCCTTTCTTTTACGAACAACGAAGCAACCGCTTTTTGTGCGGATGCAACGAAACTCTTCAAATTGGTAGTTGTACCCACATAACTATCGAACGTGGCATTCATAGATTCACTCCTGCCCGTCATTTTCATGCCCGCTGAAAAATACCTCCTCGTGTAAACGCCAATCCATTGCTCTTTGCGCTCGTACAAGTGCTGGAGCCACTCGTTGTCTTGCAATGAGTAATCCCGAACAAGCTTTTCCCACCTCTCCTTGAATTCCTCAATCGTTAACGACTTGTTAACGCACTTGTCAAAATCCTGTTTAAAGTCTGGATACTTTGCGTACACGTGATGCAGACGTTCAGGGTATTTGTTGCTTATGTGCCAAGTGCACAAGTTGTGTCGGGTGTCTGGGAAGACGGTAGCAATAGCCTTCTTCATTGCCAAATCTTGATCGGTGATGATCACTTTGGGTGCTTTGAAGTTCATTGCTTCCAGCCACGTCCTAAACAACCATACAAAAGAACCCTCGCTCTCGTCCCTTAACAAGGCGAACCCGAACAGGATGGAGTGATAATGATGATTGACGCCCGTGAAAGGAGCGAACGGCATCGAGTACTTGTTGGTACGGTATGTGGTGTCGAAAGTCACGACATCCCCAAAATGCTTATAAGCTAGCCTCGAACGACCGTCGACCCAAAAAATTGTACTAACTCGATGCTCGTCGTCAAGTTTATAATCGAAGGTAAACTGCGGGTCCTCCATCTGCATCCGTTTCAATAGGCTCATTGTCGATTGAGCATCATTGAGGTCATACGCGGCTCGTCTATGGGTTCGGACCGCGTTACGAACGTCTGTCGTGTTAAAGTTTAAATTTTGAATTCCCCCAGCCTGTTCAGCAAGAACATTAACAATCTCAGTAGGTCCAATTCGCGCATTGCTCATTGTGTGAATTAGGCTCCTCGCGACCTTACCCATCTTCTTGTGTTGATGCATCTGACTCACCTTAGAAGGAGTTACTAACGGGTGATTGTGTGCCAGTTCCAGGCTGGTAATAAGCCAATGATCTTGCTTGGGTTTGTAGCTTACGAACATCTTGACCTGGCAATTTGTGCGCTCAAAGCAGTCCCGTCTTCTACGCGAATATCCTATTTCATCATCACTGTCATCATTGCCTACGCGTGTCTCATTTTGCTGTGGGTTTCTGCCCCTATGACACTCGTATAAGCGAGAGCATATCTTTTTTGTTACGTTGCTTGTTCTTGTAGTCTTTATTCTAATGCCAAAACCAACCCTCAATGAATACGCTCGAAAACATTCTTCAGCTTCTTCCAATGTTTGAAATGTTCGTCCTAGATACGGATCACTAGCATCTACGGGGACGTTGGAGCTCGACACGAAATCAGACATTGTGAAACAAGACCTGTGTAGAAATAGACTACGCTTAACAATCAAATGGCATTTTAACTGAAAATATTACCTAAAATTTACCTTGGCGAATAGACCAATTTAGGATGACAAACATACCATATACATAATCTCAAAAGTGTCTCCAAATTAATAATTATTAATTTATTGAACATAACAAATTAAAATTACTAAGATAAATAGACAAATTCATCATGCCAAAATACAACAAACACATCTCAAAAAATTCGAATTTAAATAGGATAAATTTTTCCAAGTTAGCGAATCTCAAAAAAATTGAATTAAACTATATTGATTTATTTAAAGTTAACAAATTATACCTTTTTGATGAACATCATGTCTAGAACATCACAAAAAATCTAGAGTAGAACATCACAAATTGATGAATAAAGTGACAAATTTCTAGAACATTAAAAAGCCTCGGCATCACCCAAAGCGTCGTAGCCTCGGCGTCACCGCTACTAGGTAGGTGGGGAAAGCTACCGCTTCGTAGATAGCTCCGCTTCCGACGACGACAGAGGAAGGAAGCAACCCAACTACTGTGGCAACCCCCATTTGCTTTGGAGTTGCTCGCCGATAGACTCTGAAGCACCACCAGGAACGCTACCGTAAGTTTTTGAAATAAGATCGAGAAAAGAAACCATTATTGCTTATGTGTGGTCTGTCGATCTGACAGTGATGAGTGGTGGTGCTCGGCGATGGCACGGTAATGGATATGATGTGCTGGTGTTAGTAGTAGATTGTTATGTAATGTGTTTGTGTTTGTAAGTGAACTTCAAGACCCAAAAGGTCTTGTTCTTTGTCCCACATTGGAAAATGAACTTTCTCTTTCCTTATAAGCAAACACATGGTACATATCATTTGAATTATTTTGAGATATTTTGGAGGGAAGATTGGGAATGCTATTGTGCGGTGCACCGCAACGCGCGCGTGCACGCATTGTTTGCGCTTTAGTGGGCGTACTTAGCACTTTACACGCTTGCCGCGAGCCTGTATAACGCGTTGATTTATATATGATCTAACGGCTCATATTTTACCAAATTTCAAAATTATTTTTTCAATCATTTATTTTTAGTGACACTTAAGTGACTTTGAAAGTAATTCTGAAAAGGCATCAGAAATAACTGTAATATCCCAAACTCCGGGAGTTATTTAAAATAGTCATTCGTGACCCGAAAAATAAATGGGCGCTAATTTTGAGCAATGTTCGCGTATTAGTATAGTATAGTATGGGAGCTTAAAACAATTTTGGAGCAAAAATTTAATTTTTAAATTTTTGGGGGGCATTTTCGTAATTTTGAAAAACTTTGGGGGCATAATGGTAAATTAATGATTTTAGCTATGAAATTTTTTAAAATGAATGATAGTGTATATTTTAGTGATGTTTAATTAAATTAATCACGATTAGAATAATTTTGGGGTTTTAATGTAATTATATAAAATTTTGGGGTTATGTTGCAATTATCAAAATTTTGGGGGTTTCTTTGCAATTCTTGGAAGTATGTAGTAGGTGTCAACATTTTTGGGAGTCAGATTAGGTTTAACAGCCACTTGGATGGTGACCATGCAATTGATTTTTTTTTAATTACTTTGAAAAAAAAGTAAAAGGAAGGAGAGAGAACAGAGAATTCGGAAAAGAGGAAAAGAAAAGAAACAAGAGAAATAGAGAGAAAGAGAGTGGCAGAACAGAGCAGCGTGGGCGGAGGAAAACAAATAGAGAGAAAGGAGGAAGTTTTGATCCAAATTCAACAGGTAAACCCCCTAAATCTCTAGTATGCATAGTATAGTATGTGGTTGTAGTATTTATAGGTGTGTTTTGTAACTGTGGAGCATGTGAGTAAGCCATGAACATGGCTGAGCAGAGTGAGATGTTCTGAGACTTTTATGCTTCGGGTGAGAATTTTGGTCATAGTTTAATGCAATTTTAGAAGATGTAATGAACTCTTAAATGATTTTCAGATTTGAAGGGGGTAAAGGAGAGGGATTGTAGATGCGCAGTGGTGCGATGTGTGTTACTGTGACTGTGTGTGTTGGTGAGGTGTGGCCATAGCTGCCGAATGAAAGTGGGTGAAAAATAATGGGTTATAGTGACATGAAGGGTGTTATATGTGGCTTAAGACGGATGTAAGGGGTAGCTATGTGTGTGAGGGGGAAATTCCGAGAGTTTCAGGGTGGCCAGTGTGCGTTTGGGTGTTTACGGTATGTGTTCTTGATTGTGCAGAAGGGTGTATGTATATTTTGATGATCCATGGGTATGTGGTGAAATTGTGTGATTTAAATGGTGTTAGTGGGTGTTAGTTAAACATATGTAGGTGTTTATAGTGGGTTGGTAATAATTTAGTGGGTTGGTGTGTAATTCTGGGGGTTGTATGTATGAAGTGGGTCTTGGCATAACAAAGAAGAATAGAGTGTGTGCAGCTGAGGTGCTTTAGTGTGTGTTTTAATCCAAATAGTAATTGTTTTTATCACTAGAAACATAAATTCTTTAGGCAGCTTCTTTCACGAATTTTTATAAATAGTATGGACAAAAATTAGACAAAGTCGAAAATAGTAACCCATAATATTTTTACGATATCTACACTCTGGAATTGTTTGAGAATTTTCGGTGTTTGCAAAGAGTGCTAAACTGGGGTACCAATTAAAGAACTTTATCGAATTATTTAGCGTATCAAACCAAGTTATTTTGATTTGAAAATATTAGAAAAATCTTATTTTATCAATATGGTTCATATTCTAAAATTTCGGGTCATTCTAAGACCGACATGTATTTTTCGTGAAACTGACCTTTTCGCGCTCAGTCCGGACACCAGTTCGGAATTTTTGGATAAAAATTTCTAAAAGCCTTTTTAGTACAGAAATTATATCATGATGCATAAAATAACATTTTAAGATATTTTTGAGATTTTTCAGGTGCCGAAAACCCCCGGGGGTGTTTTGGTAATTTGCCACCCTGAAGGGGTATTTTGGTAATTTGACCTAAGAAAGGTATTTTTGCATAAATTCTCATATGGGAAACTTATTTTAGTGATTCTACTTATGAGAAGGCCATTTGGATAATTTAAGTCAGAGAGGGGTATTTTGGTAATTTTACACCTTAGGGGCGTTTGGGTAATTTTACATACCCAGTGAGGGGAGGTTCATTTTGGGAGCATGTGTGAGTTCGTATTAAGTTACACTTTTGTTCTGTAGGCTGTATTCTAATGATTCGATTATTCCATTTAGGTTAAAGCTAAAGACTTCCGGTTATGATAGAGTTGTCAAACGGGCCGGGCGGCCCGCGGGCTGGCCCGACCCGGCCCGGTTCTGGCCCGGGCTGGCCCGGCCCCGACGATGAACAGTAGCGGCCCCAGCACAGCGGGCCTGGGGCCTGGGCCTGGACCAGGCCGTCCATTGCTGCGAAAAAGCCCGGCCCGGCCCGGCCCGGATCTGGCCCGGGGCTGGCCTGGTCTGCGGCCCGGGTTTGGCCCGGTTTTGGCCCCACTTGTTTGAATTTTTTTGTTTTTCCCCCCCTTTCTTCCACCCCTTTTCCAAAATTCCACTTTTACCCCCCCAACAGCAATATAACGGCTAGTTTGGGGGGTATTTTAGTCTAACCTATATTTTTCAACTCCTTTACACTCTTACCCTCCCCAACAACTATAAACGGATAGTTTGTAGGGGTATTTTGGTCTTTTGTGAAGTTTCTAAAATCTATAAATTCACACCATTTCTCTCTAATTTTTCACACCAATCTTCTTACTCTCTCTTACCTAAACATTCTATATTTCTACAAGCTTTGCTACTATTTTCCTCTCCAATTACTACTCTTGCTAATTACTACTAGTATTTACTAATTAGTACTCTTGTTTATTAATTACTAGTCTTGCTAAATTCTTTTTAATTACTACTCTTGCTAATTACTACTAGTATTTACTAATTAGTACTCTTGTTTATTAATTACTAGTCTTGCTAAATTCTTTTTAATTACTAACTCTCTAATATTTGTTACTCGTTCATTCTTTTAATTGTTATTTCTTATTACTACTCTTATACTTGTGTATTTAGTTACTCTTACAAAGTTTAGCTCGAAATATGGCTGGATTATTGAAGAAAATGAGGCGTGCATCGTCATCACGAAAAACATCATCATCATCGCAAGCACCACCACCAGTACAAGCGCCAGCGCCACGGCCATCACAAACACCAATCCAAGCACCAACACAACCATTCGTTCCTGGACGAATGAGTACAGGCTGTATGATAGATACCCAAGCCAATTGGGAGTTCAATCAAAACATTCCAGATTTTGAATACACGCCTGATGAAGACCCCCCATTATAGTCAAGGACGCAGCTCGGTTGGCGAAGCTACTACTCCGTGGCATAATCTCAACCCTATGCCTGGTCATGATGAAGAAGGGCCGAGCAATGCCTCCGGTAATGAGCCAGAAGTCCAAAAGGGGAAAAAAAGAAAGCCGAGTGTTGGAATCATTTCGATGTAGTTATGGTGGACGGCATCCGAAAAGCTCGATGTAAGTACTGCACTAAATTATTTTCGTCTGGTAGTGGTAATGGACATCTTAACAGGCATTACCCTCTGTGTGCACCTCGACAAGGCCACGTCGAACCTACCCAAACGCAGTTATCTTTTGACGGTAAGTTATTTGTTTATAATCAGCGAGAGCAAAGAGACGGTCTCGCTGAATTTGTTATTCATGATGAACAAGCCTTTTCTTTTGCCGATAATCCTAAGCACTCTAGATATATGAACACATACGTTCAACCTTTGTACAAAAAGGTTCATAGAAACACAACTAGATCCGATGCACTCCGACAGTACAATGCTGCTAAAGCACGCCTTATCGATTATTTCGATAAATTTGAAGGTAAAGTTAGTCTTACTTCTGATATTTGGCAATCTCCTTATACTTTTGTTAGTTATTCTTGTGTGACCGCTCATTGGATTGATGTAGATTGGGTTATGCACAAGAGAATCATCGCTTTCGAGCACTTCCCTTATCCGCACGATGGAATGAACATTGCTATTCTTATATTAAAAGCATGCACCACATTTAAAATTAAGGATAAGATTATGAGTGTTAGTTTTGATAATGCTTCTAATAATAAAGTTGCTGTTGCAGCTTTAAAGGAGACGCTTCAACCTGTACTTAACGGTGAATTATTTCATGTTCGCTGTGTTTGTCACATTATTAATTTAATTGTTCAAGATGGTTTAGCTGCTGCAGGAGATATTCTTCTCAAAATGAGGGGTATGACAGCGTATGTTAATAGCTCGAGTCCGAGAACACAACAATTTAAAACGTTGTGTGTTCAATATAATATGCCTCGCAGGAGAGCAGTTACAGATGTGGTCCACAGGTGGAACTCTACATACCACATGCTTTTACACATTCTGGCATACCGAGAAGTCTATACGCATTTTCTACTAACCCAGTTCCCAGCCGGCTTGCCAACTCAAGAGGAATGGCAGATGGCCACATACCTAGCTGAATTTTTGGAGGTATTCTACACGTCTACCAATTTATTGTCTGGTACGTACTATCCCACCTCTCCTCTCGCTGTAATAGAAATTCTGAAGATGGCTACAATGTTAACAAAATGGAGATATATAGGACCCTTTAAGGAAATAGTAAAAGTGATGGATCAAAAATTTAATAAATATTGGAGTAAGCTGCCTGCTATTTTTACTGTGGCTACTTGTTTAGATCCTAGGTTAAAGTTGCATGGCGTGAACGCCTCGATACAAGAGATATCGAAATTAATGTGCTACACAGCAGAGGAGACAACCGCATTCACAGCAAAAGTGAGCAAGAGGTTTGAGGACTTGTTCAACGTCTATCGTAATTCTGCTGACGTGCGCGGGCGAGCTACATCATCATCCACTGTTGAGAGGTATTATGCGCCATACCTTCAGGGCTTTGAACATCTAGTAGCAAGACAACTACCAGGTGAAGGAACTTCTAATTCGGCAGGTTCGTATACTTTTTCCTCTTTTAATGAGATTGGTGTATATGCAAATACTGATCATTATTCTGATTTATCAAGGCAAGAACAGGTTAATTTTAATTTGTTAAATTTTTGGAAACAAAATCAAAACATGTATAAAACTTTATCCCAAATTGCACGGGATGTACTGCCAGTGCAAGCCTCCACGGTTGCTTCAGAGTCGGCATTTTCAGCTAGCGGGAGGGTTTTGGATGACAGGAGGAGTCGTCTTAACCCCGAGTCGCTCGAGCTATGTGTATGTTGGAAGGATTATCTTGATGCGAAATACCGCGAGCAAGATAAACCGATTGATGATAGGAAGAGCAGTGACTCGGATATTGAAGTACTTCTGGATGATTAGGTAATTTGTTTTTATTTTCCTCTTTTGATCCTTTTGGTTGACGTTGCAGATTTCTTGATCTTTGATTGCTGATATTTTGGATAGACATTCATTATTATTTTGATTGTTAGAATTTTAAGAATAAATTTTTTCACAAAATATACTTTTTTTTCCATATATATAAAATAAATTTTTACAAGCAAGATATATATTTTTTCGTATATATAAAAAAATAGGTAACTTCGCCTGTTTGTTTACAAGCAGCCGGTCCCAAGCCCGGATAAAAGGAGGAGGGCCTATGAATACATTTATTATTTTTCTATATAAATTGTTATGTGTTAAGATTTTATTAATAAAGCTCATCAAGAAGAGTATGAAAATGTTTAACATATAATAAAAAATATAATGGCTAACAAATAAATATGTATATACATACATACATATATATGTATATTACTTATAATGAAATAAAAGGATAAAGATTAGGTTCGTTAAATTGTGAATATTGCCTAGAGATGAAATTTAAAATTGAATAACAAGAAGAAAAAAAAAAAAGGGCCCGGGCCCGGCCCTAGCTATTGGGCCTAGGGCCTGGGCCTGGACTGGGCCTAGGTTTGCCTTCTGCAGGCCCGGCCCGGCCCGGTTGGCAGCCCCCACTGGCCCGGCCCCGGCCCGGCCCCACAGCAGGCCCGACGGGCTTGGGCTGGGCCGGCCCAAGCCCGGCCCTTTGACATCTCTAGGTTATGATGATTTAGCTGCAGATCCAGGTAAGGGATTCTATCTAAACCTTGGGTAAGGACTTTTGTCCGAACCCTTATTTGATTACTTGTACTCGTAAGTACTCCTTTGATATATTTACGGCTAATGCCAAACTTTGAGTTATGTATTGATATCAACATGTTCTTGCCCAGAAAACCCTAATGTTGAACCTGAATCGATTAATTGGAAATCTTGTGATGCCCGCATGTACTGCGGGTTGAGCAAATTTAATAATTGTTTGTATCCATTCTTCCGAATTGTTGCACCTAAATTCGATAATGTTTAATTATTTTTGCTATTTATTTGTGATTTTCTTATGGAATTCCGAACAATGACTTACATCAATATGTGATTGTTATTAGAACCCGAATTGATTTCGGGGATATGAGCTTATGTTAACGCTCATTTATATTGTTAATTTTCTATGTTGACATGGGTACCTGTTTAGTGGGGAGGCAGTATAAGGCTGGTTGAATCCTGCATGAAACGCAGGCTAGTACTCAAGTGGATTAGTAATTATTTTAGTACATCATGCATGTGTACACTATATTAGCTTGCCATAATGGCATTGCAATCGCCCATGATCAACATTGATTTTTGATTTTATTAGCTAGAATGATTTGTGCTTGGGTTGAAAGCCCTTGACAAATATTCATTGTATTTAGTTAGAAGGATTTGTACTTGGGTTAAAAATCTCTTGACAAGCCTTTATCGTATTATTGGAAATGATTTGTGCTTGGGTTGAATCCCTTGGAAAATCTGCTGTATTTTGGAAATGATGACTTGAGAAGGATCTTTTATTGATCGTTTTGGATTTTGTTCAGATTGTTAATATTTATTTTGACATCTATTTCTGATGAACTTTGATCATTTTGGGTAATCATTGAATTTTATGCGATGTACACAGGTAAATGTATAAGATTAAAGAGTAGATTAGATGTAGAAGTCGTCCTGAGGGGTCGATTGCAGAAGGCTATATTGGCCTTACATTCTGCTCAAGGTACCTAGGAGATGTGGATGCTTCTTGGAACTGAGTTGGGAGGAATGATGATGGATACATTCAAAAGAGGTCAAACTTGAAGGTGTGGCACTATTTGATAAACTGATAAACTGAGCCAATGAGATTTTGTATACTTGAAGGTGTGGCACTAGTGAGATGATGCTCTTTGCTCTTTCGTTATTTGATTGATGACATGGAGAGGTAGGGGGATGAGTTGTTATGTCATTGGTTAGTTGATTGGTGACATGGAGAGGTAGAGAGAGTTGTTATTTGATTAGTTACTTGATTGGTGACATGGAGAGGTAGAGAGAGGAGTTGTTATTTGATAAGTGAGATGTTACTCTTCGCCTCTTATTTTTCAGCTCATGTTGTTCTTTTTCTCTATGAAAAACATGATATACATTCTTATTTTGTACCACTTAAATAATAAGTAATTAGCGTGTCCCATTTTGTAGGATGGTTGTGATGGTGAGGAGCAAGAAGCAAATAATGCAAATGAAGACGAGTTTCCTTGAGTTGTTCGTGGTTTATACTCGAGTATGGTTGGTTTATATGCTTCATTAGTATTAGGTTATTTCGTGGACATTAAGATTTGTCAGAATAAAGCATGAAAAGTTTTAGAATTTTTGTCAGGATGATGATGGTGAAACCTTTTATGATGGTATTGCAATTAATGGTCAGATTGATCAGATTGATATCTTTTTTATGCAATTAGGTGTTTGAGGATTATAATATTGTTATGGTTCGATGATGTTTATTCCCTACACTATTGTAAAATGAATTAGATCCAATAAATATGTATCCAAGAAAAACAAGAAATTGAACATGTATCTATGAGAAGTGCTGTGAGTACCCCAAAAAAATGTCGACAGTATATCCGTTGTCAAAAGTCTTAAAAACTGTAGGTACATAGGGGAAAAGGTCTGCAGTATATTCGTAGGCAAAAGTCATAAAACATAGGCAAAGAGGAAAAAGGGCCTACGGTATATCCGTCGCCAAATGTTTAAACACCGTTGGCAAAAAAGAAAAAAGGCAACGACATATTTGTTGCCAAAAGTTTCCAAAACCGTAGGCATAGATAGAAAAGGCTACAAAAATTCTGTAGGTAAAATTAAAAAAAACCGTGGGCATATGTTTAAAAGGCCTAAGGTGCAGCCATAGGCAAAAGTCATAAAACCATAGGCACAGAGAGAAAAAAGGCCTACGGTATATCCGTTGGTAAAAGTCTTGAAAATCCTAGGCACAAAGGGAGAAGAGCCTACGTTATATCCGTAGGCAAAAGTCATGAAAACTGTAGGGACATAAATGAAAAAGCCTACGGTATATCCGTAGGCAAAAGTCTTAAAAACTGTTGGCGTAAGGAATTTATGCCAAACTCAGCATATGTATGTCTCTACGGAACAACCGTTGGCTTATGTCTTTACTTCCGTAGGCATATGTCTATGCCATCGAAATAAGCACCCACGGTATACCACCGTAGGCATATGCTTACGGTACTTTTGAGCTATGCCAACGCTTTAGTACCGTAGGCATAAACCGTTTCTCTTGTAGTGTATCTAGGTTAGTATATCTATATACCGTAATGTTAACAAATAATAAAATTAAAGATCTTACTAAAACATATTTTTTCTGCAATGCATATAAATGTAAAGATATAAAAGTTAGATATAAAAAATCTAGTATTGTTGCTTTGTAAGTAATTGTTTCATGTTATATAATAGTTCGAATGAAGTGCTGATAGGTTACTGTATTGGTCTGCTACAAATTTAGGTAGCTTTTGAAACAGTTTATGTATTTTAAGTTTTTTTTTCAATTTTTAAAATTGAAAAAATATCGACGTTTGACAAACAGTTTTAGGTAGCGTTCGACGGAGTTTTGGTCTTTAGTTTTTTATTCAGTTTTGTAAACTGAAAAATAAAAACACGTTTCATAGACAGTTTTGATTTTTTTCCCCTCAATTTTTAAACTAGTTGGTAATTTGGCCCTGTTTTTGAAAGCTCCATTTTGGAGTTTAAGGTTTATAGTTTTTGTTTTTGTTTTAATATCCAATCTTCACACTTTACTTTGAGATAGTTTGGATTTTCAATTTTGTTTTCTTTTTTTGGGATCTAACCTTTAGACTTTGTTAGAAGCAAAAAATGAGCATCGTTTTAAGAAAACTTATGTCACACAGAGCACCACCACCAACACCAAATCTGGTATCACATTGCCACCACTGTTAGCAATCACACAACCCCCCGGATCCCAACCATGGCCACCATCAATTCCTTCTATTTGCCACCGCCAATTACACCTCCAAATTGCGACCAACAGTTATCACTATCGGATGACCAATCAAAACCCGTAAGACCACTGACCATTAGTCACAGCACCACCAACAACAACCCACTTCGCCAATACCCCCTTTCTCACACACTCGCACACCACCGCCAACGTTTATCACAACCATGACTACCCATCAAAACCCACATGACCTCCGACCGTCGGTCACAGCACCACCGCCAACAACCTACTTTGCCACCATCGCCCCCTCCCCCACATACGCGCACACCACCACCAGCAGTGGTTATCACAACCGCCATTGTAATCCCCCGAACCCCAATATACTTTTCACGGGCTAGTTAAAAAAATTTAGCAACAATTTTTTTTAACTTACCATTGATGCATTTATTGGCGATGATTAGTAAAGTGGGGCTATGTAGCAACCCGTTAAAATTCTCTAGTACATTAATTTATCGTAAATATATTTTTGGGCCTTTTTGTAATACTAAAAGGTTTTTGGTAAACTTTGAAAAATTACCTAAAGTATAGGGGTTTCTGATAATTTTTCAGTTTAGAATTTTTTATATATGTATAACCATTATGAGAGCAATCGTTCTCTTATTTTTCTTCTCTTCTGAAATATGATTGAGAGAGACATATACAAAGAGAGTGAAAAGATAGAGTGCAGAGAAAGAAAGTAGAAGAAAGGGAGGGGAAGAAAGAGATTAGATCGAAGGTAGGTAGGGGGATCGAAGATCGTGTTTCAGAGGAAGAGCTTCATTAGGTAAAACCGTTCCATTTCGACGTGTATATATATATATATATATATATATATATATATATATATATATATATATATATATATATATATATATATATATATATATATATATATATATATATATATATATATATATACACACATTTTTCTTCTCATAAAACCTAGTAAATTTGACCGTAGATCATATATTATTGTTATAGAATGTATTAGGGTGTTTGAGGAAAGAATTAGAGTAAGAAAAATGAGAAAAATGAAGCAAAAATGGAGAAAATCGAAACTACAGTTTGTTGTGTAAGCTACTGGAAGAAGATGATGAACAGTACCTACGTGTTGCGCGTGAATGGCACGTGAGGTGGCCTCCGACCACTTTTTCAGCCAAAATTTTTTACAATCGCGATAATGTTTCAATTTTATAATTTTTGATAAATTTTTAGAATTTTCTAAAATTGTTTGCTATTTTTATATATTGCACAAGTTTGAAACTTCTAAAATATGTTTGAACTCTTTAGAATTATTATTTTTTTATATGATTCTAAGATATTCCCAATAACAATTCAGAATTTTCTGAGGTTATTTGATATGATTTTAATATAGCATTTATTTGGGCAAAATAAATTATTTAATAATAGTTTTAATCAAATTTTAACCTGATTTTAGTTTTATATTTTAATTACATATTATTAAGTTATTGTAAAAGAATTATGGGTACTTATTTTGACCTAAATATATTAATGGCTATTTTTGGCCTTTTCAGGTATTTTTATTCAAAAATATTTAAAATTTTCAAAAAATTCATATTTTAACTTTTTATAATGCTTTAAGCTCTAAAAACACTTTATAAGGATTTATTATTAATTTGGGGGTATTATAATGCCTTTAGGAATGTGTGGGGTTAGTAGCTAGGTTTGGGCTTACGTGGGAATTGTTTTTGGGTTATCGGAGCGAGCAAAGTTTAAGAAATTAGCATTGAATTCATAAATATGTTATAAGATTAGAGTCTATTCTGATAAATAATTTTTCAATCTAGGTTGATTCATAAGACTTTAATCGAGGTCGTTTACCTTCACTTAACTTGGATCGATGTAAGAAATTATCTCTGAACTTTACTTCCTCACTTTGATTTCGTATGTTTATTCTTTTCGAATGCCATTGGACTCTGTTATGTTTTGAATTGAGAATCTTCACCTTAAAAAATTTTCGTTGAGTCTTAAAACGTTTATTGAAACTCTAATCAGTACTAATTATTTATTGTCCATCGAGCATTAAATAACATGTTAAATTATTGAATTGTTGTCCTTCTGCATATTGACATGAGATTTTGTATTGATGTGTATTAGAGGGAGTTGGTATGTATTGGAGGATTTGGTGTGTATTGGTGTGGATTAGTACCTTGATGCACTAGCCGGTGAACATATGCATATGTAGTTATCGATGTTAGTGAGCATTGCCTTTGTGACTTTGCTAAGTGATTATCCTATGCTCCTTGTGTAGCTTCGCAATTGTTCATATTCAATAATATCTTCGATTGTTTGCATAGTATCTGAAAGTCATATTGATATCTGATCAAACTAAATATAATCATTTTGAAACTGTTTGAAAACCAACATTGAATTATATCCGTGAATTATTTCGTAATTCTTTCGTTTGAGCGACCTTACTTAACTCTTAAAAGATCACCCTCGTTTGCACTACAAGAAAACAGGCTTTTAGCGACGGAGAAATCCATCGCTAAAAGTCCAAAATCCGTCGCTAAAAGAATTAGCGACGGATTCACCGTCGCTAAAAATCCCTCTTATAAAGCCCGTCACTAATAATTTAGCGACGGAATGTTTTAAATCCGTCGCTAAATATGTCATTTTTTTCGACGGATTTATTTTTAATTAGCGACGGATATTCCGTCGCTAATTATATTTTTAGAATTTTAATTTATTTTCTTTTTTGTCAAATTAGCGACGGATAAAATATTTTAGCGACGAAATATTCCGTCGCTAAATAACTGATTGTAGGAATACTTTTAGCTACGGAATTAATCCGTCGCCAAAAGTCAATTTTTTTTTTGAAATTTTTTTTTATTTTTCAATTACCCAGACCTGTAATACAATTTTCAATTCTCAACAACAACGCGCAATAATCAATACAGAAAGAAATATATATAATCAATTATAAAAAATATTTATTATAAAAAAAACTCATATATGTACAAGCCGGGAACCGGATACAGCCGGTTAGGAGAGGGGAGAAGAGTACAAGCCGGGCACGGGGGGCCGCGGGGGAAGCTAGGAACGGGCACGGGAAGGGGCTCATCAGGGGTTGCCGAGTCCCGGATCTGGATCCTGCTGATCCGGGGCCGGCTCGGCCTGTCCAGCAGTGCCCTGCTCCCTGATCATCCTCACCACCACTGTAGCAATGCGCTGGATCTCCTCGTCGTCCAACTGAGGACGAGGAGCCGGTGTCTGTGGAGGGGCAGCAGGGGGTGAGGACGCTCCTATCACGGCACGAGCAGTCGTGCTAGGCAGGCCGCGTATGCGGCCTTTCGGCCGATTCACGACCTCCGGCGTATCCAGCCATCGCTTCAACCCCCCAGTACTCGCAGCTGTACTAGTGGACGCTGATGGCTGTCCGGACTGCTGCTCGGACCCCCTTAGCTGTTCATACGAGGCCTGCAAAAATAGTGGTTTAACGATATGTTAGGGCATTAATTAACGAAACAGACATTGAGGATAGAAAGAAAAAACATTAACAACTTAAATAAATTGACTCACATCGATCCGCCGGGCAATATCTGAAATATAGTCGCCCGCCCGGTGCGTCTCGTCCTTGTCCTTCTTCCGCACGTGCGTCTGAGTATAGGTCAGAGCTATGACCTCATCCTCCTCCAGATCCGGGTGCTCGACCGCGTTCATGTGTCGGACGATGTCGTGTGGCACCGACCCCCCCGTGTGCGTCGGATCTCTGTTCTGTCTGTTCTCAGCCCCGCTCTTACTCTTGGCGTCCCAACCTGGATCCGCAGCCCACCGATCTATCATCTCCCCCCATACACGGTGAGATATCCAATGTGGGGGATATCTCGCCATGTCCGTCATCGGGGCACCCGCGGGCAGCGCCTTCTTCGCCCGGTCCCGTGCATCGTGGAGCCATCGGCGGTAATTCTTGCCGATGTAGGCAAAGAAAGCCTGCTGCCCCAGTACCTGCTGCTGAGGCGTGTCAAACGTGAACCCCTCCTGTAAGGCATTCAATAACACAAATTAACAACATAAAACAAACTGTAATTAAACATTTACTAACGCTGAAAAAAATACTTCACCGTACCAGCCACTCCTCCCATAAGGCCTCCCTCGCAGCGGCATCCCAGTCCTTCCAGTACAGGCGTGGCTCGAAGAATCGGCCCTTCACAAGAACGCCGATCTTCGTCCTCGCCTGATTCTCCAGGATCCTGCCAAAGAAGTAGATAAATAAATTAATACAGTTCAAATATAAATTAACAGCCCAAAATTTTAAATATAAGGCATGAGGTGATATTTTTAGTACTTACAGGCCCTCCTGCGTGAGCGTAACTCTCTGTTTACGCTGGGGGTCGATGCGTACCCCGCGTGTCGGACCACGGCCTCGTCGAGATCCTACAAAACACAGACATTAATACAGTTCAAATATAAGGCTAGCAAAAATGTACGAAACACCGTTATCAACTATACCTGAGGTAGAACCCACGGAAGATGGAGAATGCACGCGCGTGTGGGATGAATCTGCGTCGGGCTGGGGCGACGGCTGGGGCTGGGGCGACGGCTGGAGCTGGGGCCCCATCTGATGTCCGCGATCACTCTGTGCCTCGTCATCAGTAGGCAATGACGAGGTGGGACCCACCGGGGAGGAAGCAGCTCGGCGTCCAGCCCGGCCACGAATAGCCCGTATCCTATCCATATCTGACTTCATATAGATAAATTACAAAGACATTAACACGTTAAAAACAATAATTTGGCAAAAATCATCATCGGCACAATAGCTATATATATACATATGAACGGATGTGCAAAAACACATCATTAAACACCAAGTTCTAAAAGTTCTACTACATTTTTCCCGTGATGTTACAACATTACAAGTCAATCATTTTCAGTTTGCGAATCATCTTCATCACTTTCGCCGCCGTCCTCTTCTTCGTGGGACTCGTCGTCCTCTTCATCTTCGAATTCATCCTCTTCATCAGTAGACTCGGTCACATCATCTCCAACACTTTCCACGTCTTCCGCGTCATCATCTACGACTTCTTCTCCTACAAGAAGTGTTGTTGGAAGAGGAAGATCGTCCTCCTCGTTGTTGACCTCAACAGGGAACAAGACACGTGGTTGGTCGGCTTGAAAGGAGTCTAGCTCACTGTCATATGTCACGGGCAATTTCTTGGACTTGATAGTTGTATACCAATGAGATTTGGGATTGGCGACGTCCTCTGCGTAAAAGACTTGTACAGCTTGACTAGCAAACACAAAGGGCTCGTCTGATGCAAGTCTTGACTTGACATTGACATCTACAATCCCTTGAGAGCTAACACGGATTCCTCTACTGCATGTGACATCGAACCACGTACACTTGAACATTACCAGGCGGTTTTGGGAACCCAGATATGTTAGCTCAACAATCTCATCTAGCTCTCTGTAAAAATCCATGCAATTCTCGGCATAACAGTCGCCGTTGACCAAGACTCCACTGTTTTGGGTTTGTTTTGTTCGGTCATCATCTTTTACGTTAAACCTAAACCCGTTGATGATATAGCCTCCGTAACAGGATGTTTGTTTGTTAGGGCCTTCGGCTAGTAATTTCAAGCAGGAGGCCACTGGTCTATCCATTGACTGAACCTATTGTAGATGACGGTAAAAATTAAGGATAAATCAGTATACTAATTGGCCAGAGAACTGTATATAACACATAATATAATTTCGTTAAACAATCTTACACGGATTTTGAACCACTGTACAAATTGTGATTTCCGATGAGATTCAAGTCTAGCGGGATCAGTGATTAAAGATTCCGCATCGAATTCACTGCAAACCAATATAGTTGACTCACTTAACACACACTTTCAATTATGTACAACAATGTAAGTGAATTAAGACTTTAACTTACTCAACGAATGCCGAAACTTCATCGCAATTTAGAAGGGCATATATTGTTGCAGCACTGTACTCTTCATCCGTTAGCCATCGAGTATACGTTCGGCCGAACGGACTCCCTGGCTGCTTGAATATTGACAATTGCCCTTCCAAATTTGTGCTTGCTCCGGGGTCATTTCGGCCTAGTTGATTTAACCTTGTACCAACATCAGGCCCGAAATATTGACTACAAAAGTTTACAAGTTCTTCCATTACGTAAGCCTCCGCAATTGAGCCCTCAACCCGAGCCTTATTACGGACTTTTTTCTTTAAATGGAACATGAACCTAGAAGTTTAGCGAATCGAGTTAGGTGGAATATGAATGATAACAGATGTCGCATTAAGTGTAAACGAACAACTGTAACAATTTAAGGATTACCTCTCGAAGGGATACATCCACCGATATTGCACGGGTCCACCCATCTTAGCTTCATATGCCAAGTGAACAGGCAGATGCTCCATTGAATCAAAGAACGAAGGTGGGAAGATTTTCTCCAGCTTGCAAATCGTCACCACAATGTTCTTCTCAAGCACTTCCATGTTACTCACCCGGATCGTAGAAGAGCATATATCTCGAAAGAAATGAGATAATTCAGTCAAAGTCTCGCAAACAACCCGTGGCAACAGTCCCCGGAAGGCAATAGGAATGAATCTCTCCATGAATACGTGGCAGTCATGACTCTTCATCCCTTGGAACTTGCATTCCGATACATTGCAACAACGAGATATGTTGGACGCAAACCCATCCGGAAGCTTCAAATTCTTAACCCACTGACAGACCTTCTCCACTTGTTTCTTGTCTAGACAGTAAGGTGCTTTCGAAAGTATGGTCCTCCCACTAACTGTCCGAGGATGCAATTCACGGCATACACCCAACTGTTGTAGATCCCTTCTCGTTTTAAGGTGATCTTTCGATTTGCCCTTGACATTCATCACTGTGTTGAACACATTATCAAAAACGTTCTTCTCAATATGCATCACATCCATGTTGTTTTGGATAACGAGCGTCCTCCAGTAGGCTAACTCTCAGAAGATACAAAATTTTCTCCAGTTGTGTTCTTTCCCGAACCTTGGAATCTTCTGATCCGGCACACCCTTACCGTGTGGTATGTCAGTATCAAGTGCCTCAAGGTGTGTGAGTACTTCTTCACCAGATGGGTAGTCCAGTGTGACAACCTCACGCTCGATTGTCCCGTCAAATTTATCCTTCTGCCTACGAAACTGATGGCCCGGTGGCAAAAGCTTACGGTGACATCCGAACCACGAGGCCTTTCCGCCGTGCTTTAACGTATGACCGGGGTTCACGCCCATACAAGCAGGGCATGCTAGCTTCCCATGTGTGCTCCAGCCACACGTCATTCCCAATGCGGGGAAATCATGTATAGTCCACATCAAAGCAGCCCTCATCTGAAAATTTTATTTAAGGGATGCATCATATGTTTCGACTCCATGATTCCATAACTGTTTTAACTCATCAATCAATGGCCTTAAATACACATCTATGTCCTTACCAGGGCTCTTCGGCACCGGAATAAGCAACGACAAGAACATATACGGCTTCTTCATGCACATGCCTGGTGGAAGGTTGTAAGGGACAATAATAACAGGCCAACAGGAGTAAGGCGTGTTAGACTGACCGAAAGGGTTGAACCCATCGGTTGCCAGACCAAGTCTAACATTTCAAACTTCCTGAGCAAAGACTGGATGCCTGCGGTCAAACTCCTTCCACGCCTCTCCATCAGCTGGGTGTGTCAGCACATCGGCATCGTTGCTACGAGTCTCACGGTGAGCCCTCATATGTTCAGCCGTATTGGAGGAGTAGTACATTCTCTGAAGCCGTGGTGTAATCGGGAAATATCGCAATATCTTCCATGCAATGTTTTTCTTCTTCCCTTTGTCCGGTTTGTACCTCGAATGATCACATACTGGACACCGTGACAAATTCTTATTCTCTTTCCAAAAGAACACAATCATTATTGCACGCATCTATCCGGTCATAGCTCAACCCAAGTTTCCTCATCATCTTCTTCGCGTCATAGTACGACAGCGGTATCTTTTCACTTTCGGGCAGTATTTATTTGATTAAGGTAACAAACTCGTTAAAACCTTTCTTACTCAGTCTGTGGTTTGATTTCAACTGTAATAACCTACTAACCACAGACAGTCGTGTGTGTTTCGGAGCTCCATTCCACAGCGGCTCTTTCGCAGCTCTCAACAACTCATAAAACTGATGAGCCCCCTCGTTCGGCGGTTGTGGACTGTCGTCACCCCAGTGAATATTAGCATGCCCAGCATTCATAATCATATCTCGGTAATCATATCGTGCCTCCTCCGTAACTTCAGTTTGACTAGTCGGGTTGAACGACAATACTATCGTTTTCTCGTGCTGCGTCCACCTTATGTATCCAGCCATAAAACCGTACCGACAAAGATGCCATTTTACTTCAATTCTTTTTCTCCAGTGCAACAACTCACATCTACCGCACGGACACCTTATCTTATCAAGGTCAACACATGTGCAGGATGCGCATAAGCGAAGTCGAGAAATTCGTCAACGCGACACTCAAAATCTTCAGCATTCTTCCTTTTCATCCAACTTCGATCGACTGACATGACGACTGAATTATCGTACTGTATACCACCTTCAATTATAACCAGTGATTAGGCATTGCCGATGTAAATATGAATGCATGAATGTTACAACATGTCTACATATTTCCCCTCCACTCTTCAACAGGTAGTGGTCCTATCCCATTAAGAAAAGCACATGTTTATAAAATAATTTTTAAATCATGCTTAGTCCCATGTCTGTGAAAAATTCGGCAGCACCTCCCCGTATTTCTCCAACTACACGACATCGATTATGTGTTCTAACATTCATCTAACCTTGCTCAAGAAGGTTTGACGGATGTTAGAAAACCAGATCTGTATGCACCCGGAGAAACACATGAGAACGTGTACCAAATATCCACGACATAGAACACAAAGCATGAGTCAAAACACTATTTTATAAACAATTAGCTTTTCCAAATTGTCCAAACTGGACATCTAAAGGCTCATTACGAAGCATTACTTTTTAATGAGTACCTTTGAACGGGAACTAAGGGTTTCTATGCATGCATGCGTTCAAAAATTGATAACATATGCAAGAATCTTTCCGAAATATCAAAACTGCAGAAAGATCGTTATTTAGTCCTAATTACGGTTATTTAGTCCTAATTAGGGTTTAGTTGTGCCAAGTAGTGTTGATTAGTCATAATTAGCACTAATTAGGCTTAATTGGGTTATGTTAGTGCAAATTATGACTAATTAGGCTAACTATAATCAATATGCGCGTAATTGGGTTCATTTTGGCTAATTTGGGGTAATTACAGCTACTTTGATTTTCATTAGGTTCTTAGGGTTAGTTAAAACTAATTAGGCTCGTTAGAGCTAATTAATTAGGGTTAACTGATTTATTAAAATATTTATTTTTTAAATGTCGGACACCGTCGATCAGACGTGGTGTTCGTGTCTGCGCTAACTAACAGGTATCTCAATCCAATTGGGTCCCATCCTCCGTCAACAATCTCAATCCTCAAATGCCGCCCAATGCAATAAAAATTAACAAAAATCACACATTCAATCCAATTGGGTCCCATCCTCCGTCAATAATCTCAATATCTCAAATGCTCAATGCACAATTAATAATCTAAAATCATCAATTAACAACCTAAAATCATCAATTAATAATCGCAATTACTTCAAATGCACAGCTAATAACCTAAAATCATCAATTAACAACCTAAAATCACAGATCAATAATCACAATTCTCAAATACACAATTAACAACCTAAAATTATCAAACAAATTATCAATGTTCAAATAGGAAAAAATTGTTCAAAATGCACATATCTGATGCGCTTGAATTATTTCAATTTAGGGTTCGATTATATTAGGGCATTCAATTTAGGGTTCAATTAGTTTAATTTAGGGTTCGATTCGATCACGGGCATTCAATTTAGGGTTTAATTAGGGTTCAATTACATCAATTTAGGGTTCAATTAGGGGATTCTATTGAATCAATTTAGGGTTCAGTTGATTTGGGGCATTCAATTTAGGGTTCAATTTAGGTTTCAGTTGGATTAGGACATTCAATTTAGGGTTCAATTAGGGGTTAATTTAGGGTTCGATTCGATTAGGACATTCAATTTAGGGTTCGATTCGATTAGGGCATTTAATTTTGGGATTTAATTAGGGTTCAATTACTTCAATTTAGGGTTCAATTAGGGGGTTATATTGATTCAATTTAAGGTTCGGTTGATTTGGGGCATTCAATTTAGGGTTCAATTAGGGGGGTTCAATTATTTCAATTTAGGGTTCGGTTGGATCAGGGCATTCAATTAGGGGTTCAATTACAATTAATTGGTTCAATTAGGTTGAATCGGGGTTCATTACAATTAATTGGTTAAGTTAGGGTTAATCAGGTTTAATTGGGGTTAATTCGTTCAATTAGGGTTACGCGGGGTTAATTAACTGTTAATTGATTAGTTTAGGTTGAATCGGGGTTCATTACAATTAATTGGTTCAGTTAGGGTTAATCAGGTTTAATTGGGGTTAATTCGTTCAATTAGGGTTACGCGGGGTTAATTAATGTTAATTGGTTAGATTAGGGATAATTACGGTTTGATTAGGAATAATTGGGAACAAATTAAGGATAGTTAGGGTTTATCCGGGCTAATTATGCTTTAATTAGGGTTTAGGGTTTAAGGTTAACCGGTTCAAACAGGTTTAATTGGAGCTAATTACGGTTAATTGGTTCAATTAGGGCTAATTAGGGTTTATTGGTTCAATTAGGGTAAATCGGGATTAATTAGGGCTAATTGGTTAGATTAGGTTGAATCGGGGTTCATTACAATTAATTGGTTCAGTTAGGGTTCATCAGGTTTAATTGGGGTTAATTCGTTCAATTAGGGTTACGCGGGGTTAATTACTGTTAATTGGTTAGATTAGGAATAATTACGGTTTGATTAGGGTTAATTTGGTTCAATTAGGGTTACTTGGGAAGAAATTAGGGATAATTAGGGTTTAATCGTTACAATTACATTACAACAAATTAAATACAATACAATACACTACAAAAAATTAAATTTAATTACATTACAACAAATTAAATTCAATTACATTATAGCAAATCAAATACAATTACATTACAATAGATTAAATACAATTACATTATAACAATAGATTTAATGCGATAAATAATTTCTAGCATACAATTACATTATAACAACAGATTAATTTCTAACATACAATTACATTATAACAACAGATTAATTCAATATTATAAATAATTTCTAACCGGGAAAAAAAGTGAGTTCAGGCAGTGGTGGTGCGAGGCGGATGACGACAGTGGCGCACGGAAGGCAGCGGCAGAGGGTGGTGGTGCGGCGGAGGGGGAGGAACTGTGGCGATGGTGGTGCGACTGTGAGTTGGCTGTGGCAGTAGTGGGGTAGCTACGGGGCGGCGAGGTGGCAATGGGGACAGTAGATCTTAGGGGAGAGGGAAGGGCGGTGTGGTGGTGGCGGGGGGGCCTGTCGCTGGCGTGGGGGGCTGGTGGGGAGGGACGGAGGCGGGGGCCTGTCGCCGGCGTGGGGGGCTGGTGGGGAGGAAAGATGGGGAGAGAGAGAGAGAGAGAGAGAGAGAAATTTGGGTATTTAAGAACACAATTAGCGACGGACATGTCCCGTCGCTAAAGATCCATCGGTAAAAACATTTAGCGACGGTTTATACCGTCGTTAAAAGACCGTCGTTAAACATTTAGCGACGGACATGTCCCGTCGCTAAAGATCCGTCGGTAAAACCATTTAGCGACGGTTTATACCGTCGTTAAAAGACCGTCGTTAAACGTCTGTTGGGAATGGTTTTACCGACGGATTAATCCGTCGGTAAATATTTTTTTGGACAACGTTTTTACCCACGGAAATTCCGTCGCTGAAACCACCTTTAGCGACGGAACGACTTCCGTCGCTAAAACCCCTTTTTCTTGTAGTGTTGGCTTCCTTTCTGTAGGTAATGTTCACTAATAGATTGCTTGGGATTGGGTTTAGAGCCGAGCGTGAAGATTAGTATTTAGTTGCTCTGGTAATAGTTGTTCATTGGGCTGTGAGGATAATATTGTCTTTATGTAAATGATCGAGTGAGTGTTAACGTTCCAAAAATTTAGGGATGTTACAGCCACGATCCAAAAGATCGCTAGCACAACACCACTACCAACAACCCATTTCTCCCCCCCCCCCACAAATTTGTGGGTTGGCCATCAAATTTCTATGCCTAGCGTCACCACAGTCGTCAGATCTTTGGGTTGTAAGGATCTTTGACGTTTCGTTCATCGAGGTTCGATGAACAATCAATGGTGGATTGATTCATGGTGGTCGCAATCGATGATAGGGTGGTGGTAGTCGACAATAAGGGTGGTGGTGGGGAGGTGTTTTGTTAAAGAATGAAGAGTTTAAGAGAAAAAATATTTTGAGGAAGAAATTGAAAAAAAAATGAAATAATCAAAGAAAAGTCAAATAGAAAACTTCCAACCGAACATTAACCCATTTTTGCGAAAAATGAAAACTAAAGAGGTTTTTAGTCTATGTTTTTTTTTTTGCAAACTAAAAACTGAAAACCACAAGGGTTTCACACATACCCTTAATTATTTTTTTTTCTCCTGCAGTTTTGTGAATTAGTTTTAAAAAATGGGCTGTTTTTTTAAAACTCTTTTGAGTTTTTAGTTTTTTTTTTTTGATATCTTCCTTTCAACTTTTGTTTGAAGTATTTTATGTCTCTTCTTCCTTTCAATCATCATCACCGACACCTATCACCCAAGAACACCAAACCACTGACATTGTCAACCACCAAGCCTATTGACTGTCGCCGCCACCACCACCACCACCACCACCACCAATGACCAATACTACCAAACACTAAATTGTAAACACTGTCAATCATTATAGCAAATGATTGTCGATCTACCAACACCACTGATCAACACAATTGAACACCAAACTTGTCAACACCACCAACCACCATAGTCACTGACGTCGCCACCACCATCAGTGACCAATACCCACTAACCTCGCCAATCATCATAGCTGTTGCAGCTAAAAATTGGATCGAGAACCACACCAGAAAATAGGCCTGCAAAAGAGAACATGAAGTGACTGCCGGGTGAGGTTCCGGCGGGGGAACGCTCCGATGCTTAAGTTAGAGATGGCTAACAATGTAGAACTCTGAAAAAGCAGTAAAACACGGTGTATATGTGTGTGAAGTTGTCTCATACCTGAGGGGTAGACCCCTTTATATAGTCGTAGGAGGAAGACTCCCAACATGCTTGTGAGTCTTAATGGATAGACTTTAGGCCAGATCAATCAGGATCGCGTTAGGATCCTTAAGGATCACGTCACAATCCTTGATGAATTTGTTGGAATTCTTTTAGAATCCTAACTCCACCAATATGGTAACCACCAAATCCGTAACTGACAAGGATTGACCATGAGTCATAGGTGACAAGGATTGACCATGAGTCATAGGTGCCACGTGTTGTACGCTGATTGGGGTGTATTTTTAGCTATATCATAATGTCCCCCACTTTCTTAGCAAAAATGTTTGGCTGAGAAAGTGTACTTTGAGTGTCTTCAGAAACACATCCAATTTTTTACGAACTTGATGCAGATTCTAACCCTTGACCTCGCACACGGAAGAGGAACGGAATGCCATTGGGCTGCTCGGCCACATTTGTCAAATCCGAGCAGAAAATAAACTTGTACCATCACTTGAGAACTTGAAAAGTCCATAACTTTTTGCTTGGGTATCCATTTGAGGTGATTTTTTTTTTGATTTTGGATAGTTTTCCGAGCTCTATCCATAGAAAATCTCCTTTTCTTCAAAAGAGTTTAGCTGGAAGCTCTAAAAAAACTCTTTTGACCTCCACTCAAGAACTTTCCTTAGTTAAACTCTTTAGAGTTTTACCCATGGGCTCTTGAGAACACAAAGGAAATAGAGTTAGGATGTCTGCACGGGTGATGAGTTCGGTGATCATTCTGCTCGAACATGGCTTGTTCGAGCTCAACTGGTTCCTTCCCAATCTGTTTGGGCATGATGCTTCGGTTCCTTTGTGCTTCATCCGAGCACAAAAGGGTATGAAGTTGGTCCTCTGCTTGGGCGGAGTGCCCGGCCAACTTTCTGCTCGGGGCAGAGTGTTCGGCCAACATTCTGGTCGAACATAATGTTGGTCCAAGCTTTGGTCACTTTGCTTGGGCAGAGTGTTCGGAGAACTTTCTGCTCGAATAGAATGTCGGTTCAAGCTTTGGTCACTCTGCTCGGGCAGAGTGTTCGGCCAACTTTCTGCTCGAACAGAATGTTGGTTTCAATTCCCACGTATGGACTCATCTTCCAAAGGATGGTCTTTCAGGCGTTGCCCCCGAGCCTTAGATCTAGTCTTCATCTGTAGGCTTTTTATTTCTTTTTAGACTAAGTATTTTGATGCCCTTTTAAGGGCTTTGTATGAACTCTATCTTTTGTTCTATTGACGGTACTTTGTTCACTATATTTTTTTATGGTTTATTCTACCATTCACACAGCGTTATTTGCTTTTACTTTGACTTTAACTCTTTATTTGTCACTTTAAAGAGTTGGTAAAGAAGTCGAGCATCCTCGCTCGGCCAAAACTTTGAAGAAGTAAAAGCTTGATGGAGTGACGATGCCCCCATTAACTTTTGCTACTCCACGAATTTAGATTTATAGCTAAACCGTTGACCTTTTTATTATGGTAAAAGACCTTGTTCCCTTTGTGTTTTTATATAGAGGGAAAAGTTTGGCACTTTTGGCTAGGTCTAGCACTCTGCTCAGGCAGAGTGTTCGGCCATCATTCTGCTCGGGCAGAATATTTTGGCTAGGTCTAGCACTCTGTTCGGGCAGAGTGTTCGGCCATCATTATGCTCGAGCAAAATGTTTTGGCTAAATTTAGCACTCTGCTCGGGCAGAGTATTCGGTCATCACTCTACTCGGGCAGAATGTTTGGCTGATATTGGCACTCTGCTTGGGCAGAATGTTCGGCCATCCCTCTGCTCGAGCAGAATGTTTTGGGGAGGTTTCTCCAACCTAACAACAATGCTTATAAAAAGTAACTTTATTGCTTGGAGAAAAATAAAGTTTACTGGATCGTTTAACAACCCGTTTATTCAAAAAAAAAAATCTGCTAAAGACTATTCTGGAAAAAGAGTTGGGGTGTTTAACAAGTCTGAGCCCCTTATCCCCCCGAAAAGGAAGTGTCTTGCCTCGGGACAAGATGCTACTGCGCGACGCTTTGTTTTATAACAACGGATCGTTCATGGGCTTGAGTCCAAACCTGTTCTATCAGATCAAGATTTCCTCGGAGTCCAATTTATTTGTCTTCTTTGGTCGGCACGAAGTAACATAACATTGTCGAGCTATAGTGTGATCTCCTTTGACTTCTCCAATCCCCTGTTCCATTGGGAATTTCATTTTAAGGCGGTAGGTTGATACCACGGCTTGCAACTGATTAAGTGCAGGTCGTCCAAGTATGGCATTATATGCAGAGGGGACCCTCACCACCACAAAATCGAGCATCAAGTTTGCTTGCATCGGGGGCGTACCTACTGCAACTGTGAGTGCGATAAACACCTTAAAATTATTAAGTAAAATTTTTTAATTTAAAATTGCATTTAACATTTAAGAGGACTAAAAGACATCTTATTTCTTCCAAATAAGTTATCGACTTTTGTCGAAATAATTTAACCAGTATGACCAAATAGTATCAAATATTATTATATGCCTTTTTTCATTAGTTATAAAAAACATGTTGTGAGAACGTTTAATTGATAAAGATGATGTGTCCAATTGAGTATTTTTGACTTGTTAATAGTCAAAACTAAGACACAATATGTAACTGATTTAAAATTCAAACTAGTCCAGGAGGTTTACACGTGAATTCGCTTGAACCCTAGTCTTGGTTTTTGGCCAATTGAACCCTAGGTCATTTATTTATTTATTTATTTTTGTATCAAACTTTCCATACACTGGCATTTAAAATTTATAAGGGTTTGAGATTCTTTTACAAAGGCCAGCCCTATTGCTAAAGAAATATGGACTTTTTGCCAAGCCATAGTTACAACAATGGAGTGTTTGAACTAGCCAAAAAAACCCTCCTAGCTATAACTCACCTTTTCCTTTTGTTAACGTCATGACCTAACTGACGCGGTCTCTAGTCTCAGGGACCGCAGTTGATACCCTTCGCTCAGCTCCCTTTTCCCCGTCTACTTTCCTTTTCTTCAATCATTGCCACTCACGGCAACTTTACCTTTGAGCCACGATCGTAGACTAACTACCCACCACTTGCTATATGGACGTGATGATGGTGGTCTTGAGGGCGAGGGTTTTTGTAAAACCACCATTTATTCACAACCACAAGTATTCCCGTGCTGATCCTCCCCATATCAGCAACCATTAGCAAAAGTAATTAGAGGGAGCAAGTTGTGATGACTAAAACAGACCTAATTATGAGATAATGCATTTTGATTTCAATTTCGTTGACTGAGTATGAAAGGCAAGGTGATTATGGGGTAGTGATAATGGACTTGAGGTGGAGTGGTTGTTAAATCCGGTGGTTATGGATTTGTTGGTCGCATCGAGAGATTGATTTACGAGCTAATGAGGGGCAAGAAAGGAGAATAAAATTTTAACTATGTTAACATGGGCAATCTTATCCAGTTGATTATTGCTATTTTAGTAAAATTCATTTTTGCTTTTGCATACGGGCTTGCCTTTTTATAATTACAAGAAGTTACTATTTTCAAATGTATTAAATTTTATGTTTAAACTAGGGGTGCAACTTGAGCCGGGCAACCCGTAAAGATATAGACTTACTTTTGTAGTGACCACGGTGGACGTGAGCTCAAAATTTTGAGCCAGTAAAAAATATGGGCTGGATATGAGCAAAGGTTTCTACAAGCCCGTCCTGCCCATGGGAAAACCAGCCCGTCTAACTATTATATAATATATATATATATATATATATATATATATATATATATATATATATATATATATATAATGTTACAATATATTTATTTTGTTTCCTTTAATCATTAGAAACAGTAGATCGTATAAGTCTATACAATCTCGACCGTCAAAACTCTTAATCTAATAGAATTCAATTTCTAATTGTTTTATACTTTCTGAACTCTTAGTCCTGACTTCGACAAAGTCAAAGCCTCAAAGCCAAATGTATGCTCATATTTTTGTCTTATTTTTTTGAATCAGGTTGAGCGAGGGTTTCTCACTTTTCATTCATGTTTAGAGATTTTTAAAGATTTTATTATTCCTACTTTTTTAAAAAAAATTATAGGATTGGAGACTCTTGTCTTTTTCTCTCTCATTTTGTCCAAAGTATTTATTTCCATGCTTATATTTAAGTTCATTTATAGATTTTAATGTACTTTTTTTCATTATCATGAATAAATTGTAGAGTTGGATGATAAATGATATGTTTCGAAATTATTTTTTTTTTTAAAAAAGTAATTCGTAACCATGGACAGCTCGCGTCTAGCCCGTGTCCACCAAAATTTTGATGGACTTGGCGTTGACACATTATTTGGCCTGTAAGTGGGCTGGGCTGGGCTGGACATGGGCACGACTTTTGGAACGGGCTGGTCATGGTCTAACCCTTGGGCCCATCCAGCCTACCCAAGTTGCACCCCTAGTCTAAATAGATATACCACATGATTCTCACGTGATTAAAAATCACCACCACCTTCACCGCCCCCCAATTATCACCATCTATGCTACTCATGAGCCACCGTACCAGGATGACATCCTTAGTGTAGCCATCCCTGAAACTCCGAGGCAAGGCACATGTTCCTCCACTAATCTTGACCATTACATCAATAATTGTCTAGTACAACAGGTGGTTCAACCCGTTCCTTAATTTTTTTTTTGGACCCTTTGAATTATGTTGCGCGCACCTTTTTGTTGGTGGAGGGCGATGGGTGGAGCTGTTAAGACAGGCATTCCTACTTAAGGAATTAAGTCGACTCAGTGAAATAGTTTATTTGGGTAAATGACCTTTTTGCTGAGTTCACTGAATGAACATTTTTTCTCTTCAAATTTTGGATTTATTTCATTTTAGCCCCTCAAAACCCTCCCCCCCCCTTTTTCTCTTGATTTTAGCCCTTATATTCCTATTTTTGTAACATAATCCATAAATATGCTCCGACGCTTATTTCAGTGCTTCAGTTACGGTTTTCTGTTAAAAAGTGAAGGGTATTATGCCATTTAAAGATTTTGCTAAGTGTGCTTTTGTCATTATGATAAAAATAAGGACTAGAATGAAAAAAATGCAACACTTCAAGGGGCTAAAAAGGAATAAATCCTAAAAAAAGTCTTTTACCATTGTCCTCCCGGTCAACGCTCTAAACCCCTCAAACCTTCTAGTCTACGACCCAAAATGACAACTATCGTCATAACACCATCTTAGATTCTTCACCACCACAGTTTCCTTGTTACTTTCTACCACTGTTTCTCTGCACTTCCATACCCTTCATATCTTCCCCGCCACCTAATCCTCTTTAATAACCTAAGGTTTCAAACCATACCCCACGAATACTAGGCGGCATTTGAGGGACCCCATTCCTACTTAAATATGTTCACTCTTGTGGTATTTAAAATGGTCTTTTTATGTTCTCAACTGGATTGTCTTTCGTTTGTCTTAAGGAACCATGTAGTTGATTTTAGTTTGCGGGAAGTTGGGGTTTTGGTTCTTAATTTTTGCAGTTTTAATAATAATTCTCTTTTTTCTTGCTGAGGCATAATTGAATTCTTGTTATTTGATTAGACCGGAAACATTAAGATGGGATCATGGTGGTTGAAAAGTTAATCGAGATTGTGGGGATTGTACGGTGGTGGTCACGGTGCAGGTGCAAGTAAGGTATGATGATGGAGGTGGAGATGGATAGAGATATAGGTTGTGAGATGTGGCCGCTGCGGCAGTGGCGTGGTCTAGGTGGCGATGGTGGCTTGTGTGAGTGAAAGAAAAGTTATGGTGAAAAAAGTAAGAACAAGAAAAAACAATAAAATGGTATTATATTGAGTTGATTATTTTACCCCTTAAAAAAAACACGCGTAGGATAAGATTTATCGTTCGAATGATAGTCCATGAGTTTTTCCCAAAGAAAATTGGAGTTTATGGACCAAAATAACAAAAGGGCATGGTTTGGGGGGTACAATGAAATAAACATGGAATACAGTAGAGTTAATTATACCTAGATCTCTGAGGTCAAGATAAAATTATATGCATGTCCATTAGCTTGAACAAATATCAGAGATATCCTTCGACAGACAAAAACCCTAAATATGTAATAGATCTGCATAATGATAAAAATGCCCTTGCCATTCCCGTAGAATTAGCCAACTTGGTTGAAACTAATTGCATAGTTATCAATATCGTAATGGCCGGTACGTAACACTTTTGCCTTCAATTGATACAGTATTCCTTTATATTTTATATCACTATAATACCGCTCTGGACCGATCGTACCGGCAGAACAAGTGATACCGCTGGAAGACTATATACCAGCCAAGGTATTTTATTTTGTATAAGTTCCTTAAAAAATGTAAAAGTTACAAATTTTGTTGAGAAATTTAGTCAATTGACCATATAAAGATTAAGTAGAAAAAAAAGGACCGCGGGCTTTACTATATTGATCAAAGCCTTTGTAACACTACAAAAAAAAAGGGGTTTCAGCGACGCTTAATTTCCGACGCTTAAAGAAATGTCATAAATTAGCTATAATTTACGAGACTTTTATCGTAACGTCGGATAATTTATGACATAAATTTTAAAGTGCCACAAAGTTTCCGACGTTTTAGTACGTGCCACTTATTAAGCGTCGCTTTACACTTTTGCGACACTAATAAAGCATCATTTACTAACATGTCGCTTAATAGCGACACTTAGAATAAAATGCCGTAACTCTTAGATGTTATACGATAGCGTTTCATCATTTCTATCATTTCTTTTTTACTCGTTATGAATAAAACGTCGAAACCCAAAAGAAAAAAATTAATGGCAAAAATCAGCCTCTCTCTATCTATATTGCAGAGAAGAAATACCGAGAAACAGAGAATCACAATTGTCCACCGTTTCAGAAACTGCTCCCACCACTGAACGGACCGTCCAATTCCTCTTAGGTCTTCAAGTAGGAACTTCGACGTCCTTCATAGCATCGTCGAATCTCAGGGCCTGCGGCGTCAATCGGCTAACTCGTAAGGGTCGAACTTCACGTCCGCCCAAAACTCTGCCGTATTCCTCCGAATCACGGAATAGGACGGTTCTAGAAAAAGAAACCGGAACGAGGTTATAACCTCGTTCTCATAATATTCATTACAATTTGCAAAATCTTTCTTGATAATTTTTCAATCTTCATTGCCATTTTCAGCATGTTTTAGCTCTTCCTCGTAGCTTTGATTTACTTCGTAGCTAGAAGAAGTTTTTATCATATTCTTTCATCTATACGATGTATTGCTTTAAAGATGTGCGCGCACGTACGAACACACGCGCTCGCGCGCGCGCACACACACACACACACACACATAGAGAGATAGAATTTATTCTTGAACCCAAAGACGTTATCCTTGATAAACAACTTATTCTTCGATATTAATTACTCAAATAGTTAAAAAAAGGGATAGTTTTAGGAGGTAATTATTGGATAAGTTATTAGTTCATAATGTGTATGGGAGCAAACAACTTATCTAGGAACAAATAACTTTGTTGAAATGGGAGGTATTTGACTTCTATAATGACAAACAATTTATTGGAGAGAAGTTATGAGGATGAAAAAATATGTATACTTTTAGGTCGTTAATGAACAAGTATTATATGTATATGATTGATAAAAATTTGAGACAATACTGAGGTAGTACTGGTGCCGGTACGTATCATTTTACAGAAAAAATTGGTAGGCATTCCGGGACAATATTCATAAATATGAATCGTTGAATGTGTGTGTATGTGCACGGGCGTTGTACTAGATTTGTTTCTCTCTTTAGGTTTTATGTTTTAATGGTTGATGGAGCTCCATGTAAGAGACAAGATCAAAAACTATTTTTAAATCCACCACCTCCTGCCCATCAAGCAGCAATAGTGAATCACAAAAACCACACATATCCCCATCATCGTCGCATGCCACAAGGCCCCACCACAGCCACTAACTACCATGAGTAGTGGCACACGGGCCTCCAGTAGTTAGCTCGATTACAATGAGGCAAATTAAGTGACGAGGTCAGCGGCCGCTGCCACCCCGGCCCTTCACTATCGCTGTTAATGCCACCATCCTCCTTCTCCCTTTCCTTGCCTCCATCACCTTCACTATCCTCGCCACCCCCACCATAAGTGGATGTGGTTGTGGCCGTGCACCCTATTAACACCAGTCACCGCTGACAATCATCCTTGCATAGCATCATCCTCTTCCGTCCTTTTTATGAGTGGGGTGTCATTCTATGGTGGGTGGTTATGACTGCTATCAGGAGAGAAATAGGGAAGGGGAAGATACACTAATTTTCAAACTACAATTTGCGAATTATATGCGGTATATACGATGTGTACTATGTTTGTAAACCTGCACTTAAAGCCAAAATCTGATTGTTGGCCACACCTGTTACTAATTACCCTTCACATTTACCTTCAACTTCAACACAGGTAAACCATAAACCCAAAATATAGGGTTGTATTAACATTTAAAAATACATAATAATGACATCAACGCAACTTATTATGGCATCAACACAAGTTTTTCAAATGAGTTAACGACGGTTAGACACGGCTAGCACAAATTCTTCTCATTGGTCACAGTCTGTTATCTTTTCAAATATTGTGTCCTTAATCATAATTTTACCTTAACTTCGGAGGCCTGGGTGCAAGTAACCCAACTTAATAAATTACCTTTTTTGAACCACAAAACTTTTAGGAATTAAAGAAATAGTACATTCCATTTAAGTTATTGCAATGCCAATAAATTGAAGTGTTCAATTGAAAAAAATATTAATGACTTGAAATTTCATTTGCCAAAACATTATGATTGAGATTTAAGTGAGATTTCAGTACAAACCTTGTATCAAATCCTTAATCATTATTTTAGAGTGAAAACTGATTACGCAATGCTAGACATGAGGAATAACTAGGGCTACAATTTGAATGGGTTAGGTTGTGTTTGTACCCAACAGAAGAAAACCCATCTCCTTTTAAGCCCAACCTACTTTACCCACAAAAAAATATATTAATTCGGTCGGGTTGGTTGAGTATATTTGGGTTTGAATAAGTTGATCAAAATAAAATATTTTTTTTTATTTAAACAAAAGAAAAATGGTGGTTGCCAACAGTGGCTACTGGGGACGGTACGTGATAACGGTCGACGACGGTGATTGTTGAAGGTTGCAATCAATAGTAGGTGGCAGCATTTGGTGGTAGGGTAGTGGTAACGGGGGGCTAATGACTGGTTGGTGGTGGTGGAGGTGGCTACTGACGGTGGAGGGGCTGGTGGTGGTTGCCGACGGTCCAGGTATAAAGTCGAGGTCCTCTAATGTAACAGTCATTTCACCAAACCGGAAGTGAAATGTGTTCGTCTCACTCTTCCATCGCTCAACTAGAGCGGATATAAGGCACTCATCGTGCCGAGACCAATAAGGAATGACAGTGAACAAAGATAAACCCTGACTATTTAATATTTGATGTTGTTCCTCATTTTATACCCACTCTTGGAGGTGACTTGTGTTTTAAATTATTTCCAAAACACCCCTTTCAACACCGTCAAATATGTCCCTCCCGACATGGTCATCATCATCGTATATGATTGATGGATCATAAGGTCCGGGGTTGAACTCTATATCTCTAAGAAAAAAATATAATCGTAAACCAACTTAGCGTGCATACTATTTATATCCCAAAACTAAAACAAGAATGCATAATCTAAAATCAACTCTCAATTTTGAAGCCCTAAAAAACTCCCAATTTAAAGCCTTAAAATCAACCCCCAATATCAAAGCCCTAAAAAATCTCCAATTTTGAGCCTAAAAAATACCCTAATTTAGAGCCCTAAAAAATCCCAAATTTTGAAGTCCTAAAAAATTCCCAAATTTAAGCCCTAAAAATGCCATAATTTAAAGCCCTAAAAAATCCCTAATTTTGAAGCTTTAACCCACCCCCACCCCCAATTTTGAGCCCTAAAAATGACCTTATTTAGAGCCCTAACCCCCCCCCCCCCCCAATTTTGAAGCCCTAAACCACCCCCCCAATTTTGAGCCCTAAAAAACTTCCAATTTTTAAACCCTAAAGAAACCCCAATTTTGAGCCCTAAAAATGCCTTAATTTAGAGCCCTAAAAAATCCTCAATTTTGAAGCCCTATAAAACTCCCAATTTAGAGCTCTAAAAAACCTAATTTTGAAGCCCTAAAAAATCTCTAATTTTGAGCCCTAAAAATGCCTTAATTTGGAGCCCTAAAAAACCCCCAATTTTGAAGCCCAAAAAATGCCCTATCTTGGAGCATTAAAAAACCCCAATTTTGAAAAACCTAAAAAAAAAATCCTAATTTAGAATCTCAAGCAAAACCCTAATTTCAAAACCTAAAAGCTACTAATTCAATCCTTAATTTCAATCCATACATAGAGTAAGCCACTAATTCAATTCATAATTTTAATTTCTAAAAAACTCTAATTTGAGTTTATGGTAACAACACAATTCAAACATAAAATAAAGGCCAATTGAAAGATAAAGAAGTTTCAATTTATGAAATTAACCTGGATTTATAGAAGAAAATTTGAAATACTCGCTTTAAAGTTGATCTATTGAAAGAAATTTTCACCAATCTTCTAGCTACCATCCACAAATCTTCTAGCGTAGAATTTTTTGTTTGTGTTATGGTGGAGATTATGGAGGATTTTAAATGGGAGGTTGAAGATGATGGAGGAACAAAGATGGGAGGATGAAGATGATAGAGAAAGTGGGGAAGAGAGAGAGAGAAAGTGGGGAAGAGAGAGAGAGAGAATCTGTAGAAAAAGGACCCCGTGTAACCACTACAAAGAGTAGCGGTTAGGGCCCACCGGCCGCTACTCTTTGTGGCGGTTACATGTGGTCATTGTTAATTTATGTGGGCCATTAACCCCCCCCCCCCCCCAATAAGTGTAGCGATTAGGGCATTTATGTGGGCCATTAACCCCCAATAAGTGTAGCGGTTAGGGCATTAATGGTGAGCCACTAACCGTTACAAAGACCCGCTGTTAGGGAATTTTACACTACAAATGGTATATCTAGCATTTACCCAAACCACTACAAAGAGCTACAGTACTTTTTGACAAAAAAAAAAAGATAAATCTGGACCATCCACAGGTACACGTGGACGGCCAGATATGTGGTGAAAAGATTGTTATTTCTTCACCAGTAGATAGGGATCGGCTTCAGGTCTATTATAGAGCACAGTGCCTGTTAGAATTAAGTTGCACCCAATCGTTTTAGTTGGTGTTTGGCACTATAAGTGTATGAGGATATCAATACTGTAGCTATGGAACTTGACTTTGGCAGATGTTTGGCATTTAGGACGTGTGATTGGTTGTGGCTGGCTGATTTTGGGTCTAACATAGATTAATTTCTTAGCATGCTAAGTCTCTAGATAGTTTAGTGTCAGGAGCTAGCTAATTCTAGTTAATGCAAGGGTAGACCTAAGGCGTTGTAACAACTTCTTTATTTTCCTTTCCAGGTCCTTTGCTTGATTTTGATTAGGGGTTTTGGCTCTAAAGCCTAGTTAGTTTGTTTCTCTTATCTTTTATGCTTTTATCAACGAAATTTTTGTCTTTAATCAAACATAGTATTTTTGCAGTAAGAACAAAAAAATTGTAGGTAAAGAACGCCGGTGGCACAGTGGAAGAAAGCAAAAAGAATGAAGAGGATTTGAAAAGACTAATGTATGCTCTTTAATCTTCTCTACCAGGTTCAATGAATATCTATAGTCAAAGCTTGGAAGACGATTTGAGGCATTTGGAAGAGGAAATTTAAATGGGAAGTTTTTTGGAGGATTAATCTGTACGTGGAAAGACATGCATGAAGACATTTATACAACAATTGAATGAAGATAGATGATTTTACAAAGAAATGGATGAACCGAAGAGGAAAGGGAAGAGTGTGGAGAAATGCATCAACCAAAAGGAAAAGGGAAGAGTCTTTGAACCGAAATTGTGATACTTGGTGCCATATATTTCAATTAGCTTTTTTTTCTTTGGCCAATTTTTTGTTTGTTTGGTTTTTTTTTTTCAGTACCCGATTTTTTTTCATTTAACTGTTTTTGAAGCTTGAACTCTTTTTGTTGTTGTTTTTTTTTTTGTCCGCAACTTTTAATCGGTTGTGATATTTGGCGTCATATATTTCAACTAATTTTTTTTCTTTGGCCAATTTTTAGTCTGTTTGGTTTTATTGTAATGTAATATTACGAATTATCTTGTTCCATTCAAGAGTTCTGATGGTTCCTGTCATGTATGTTTGCCTCCACATGACTGACCCTTGTCAACTTCATAGATTGCGTGGAAAACACAACATTACTCATCGTGGTCCGGAGAAAATTCAAATTGTTTGTTCTCTTACATCTTATTGGTAGACTTTTCCTTGGTAATGTTCAATAAACGCATTACGAAGGGAGTAATTACGGAAGTGTAGGATTGTCATTGGAGTATTTAATAGAGGGTAAAAACGGAACAAAATAATTTAGAGCATTAGTAATTCTAAATCACATAAGAGTAGGATTGTTATTAGAGTAATTAACGAAAGGCAAAAATCGAACAAAATGATTTACATCATTCATACTTTTATATGTAGTATAGCTATAGATATTGATTTATTACGCTTTTTGTCATTTCGTTAAATTATTTATCCTAGTTGTCACGCTAAATAAGTCCTAATCTGGATGTATTCTTAGCTTGGTCCACAAAGGGTCGTTGGACTTCAAGCTTTTTTTTTTCTAGCTTTCTTCCGATAAATAGAAAAAAGATATGTTTTATGTTGAATTCACTGATTTCCATTAATTAAACCAGGAAAGAGAATGCTAGAAAGTTTTTGGCATGTTTACTTGCATTTCATGGTGATCAGGACTCATTTTAGGCCAAATGTGTAATTACCACTTAAACCCTCCAAAAGGAGTCCAAGCTAACTTTTTATTAAGTGATTGTTCTCTCACATTTTCCTACCTAACTCCCTTTTTCCTTGTTGGGAAGTTGTTGTGCAACAGAAGCACAATACAGGATATTTGGCATTACTCGACACTTTCCTAAAGCTGGACCATGAAGACAGGAACCAAAAGAGGCAAAGGAATAATTGTGGATGTGAATGTGTGATATGAGGCCAACCATGTCAAACTCCAAACAATAATAATTACTTGTGGGGTTCAATTTATTTTTCTCCCTGTACTTTGGTGGCTATAATCGTAAAAAAATGTCTTTGAACTCCTATTTTCTTGAAAATGGTCATTGTATATCAAGTCTTGCGGTCACATTTTAGTCCTTCCGTTTGCATTTTTATATTAAATAAATTGAGGGTTTGATTTGTCATTTCGTACTTTTAAGACGGCATATGCCATGCAAGTGATATTCCCATAATTAGATTCTAGTCCAACTCGCACCGTTTCTTACACACCATCGTTTGCCTTTCAAACGTCTCTACTGTCCAGCATTGACGCAAGCCCTTTTCCCCTGTCGCGCCATCACACCACAACCACTGCAAACCCATCACCTCCACCGTCCATCTCCTCCAACACCACCACCACCACCACCACCACTCATGGCAATCTCCTCCCCCTCAATTAGAGATGTCAAATGGGCCGGGCTTGGGCTGGGCCAGCCCAAGCCCATCGAGCCTCCAACAAATCGGGCCGGGGCCGGGCCAAGGGAGCTGCCAACCGGGCCGGGCCTGGTTCTGAAGATATCTGGGCCCGGTCCTAGCCCAGGCCCTAGGCCTAACATTTAGGGCCGGGCCCGGCCCAATTTTTTTTTTTATAATTTTTTTGGCATTTTCTTGTTATTCAAGATAAGGGTTTTTTTTTTAATTATGGTAATTTGCTGTTAGGGACGCTTTATTAAAGCGTCCCTAACAGCAATCAATGCTTTACTATAAATCTATAGCGACAAGAGTTAAAAAGATTGATGTATAAGAATATGTTTTACGGTATATGATAAGACTAATTCAATATACTAAATCAACAAGTTTGACTTCAAAAATGTTCTCAATAATGATAAATTCTCAAAGGGACATGAAGTAACAAATATCATCATCATCATAAAGATAAAAGTCAAATTGTCAAGAAAAACTTCATCCTAAAAGATGGGGGTGGGCACGCGACAGTGCTACCCTTCCCCTTCGCCACTAACTTCAGGTTCATTGTGTGAGGCTATGCAATCCACATCCGTTGATGGAGCTTAAAAGTCGAGGACAAAGCTACTCTTCTTGGTAAAACTTACACTTAAAAGGAAATACCTTTTGAATCTTCTTTATGCAATCTCTCTTTTCACCAAATTTTGGGCAATCCGAACACTAGAACTGGAATTAGGTTCGATTATCTGAAGCTCATGGTTGGGCACAGAACAATATCTGTGCTGAAATAAAGCAGATTTCAAGTTCCAGCCCACTCAAATTGTAACATAAATTGACAAAATACAGCAAATGTGGGGTACACGATGCATTGGGGTCAGCAATTTCAATACATAAAGATGTTGGAAATTTACTCGATCCCATGACCACTATATTTATAAAGAAAAAAAATCAAAGACTTTAAGATGTGTTATTATTTTTCGCATTACTTAAATCTTCAGTACTGTTTAGGGGGAGAAAAGGGGAATAAATCCGTTGGGGGGAAAGGGAGGAAAAGTGGAATTTTAAAAGTAAAGAGGGGGCCTGAACTGGACCAGACCCGGGCCGGGCCAAACCCGGGCCTGAACCGTGCCTGACCCGGGCCGGGCCTGGCCCGGGCTTTTTTTTTCTGGAAAATGTAGGCCAGGCCCAGGCCCTAAAAGGCGGGGCCAGCACTGTTCATCAAAGGGGTCGGGCCAGCCCGCGGGCTGCCCGACTCATTTGACAACTCTACCCTCAATCTCCTCCTTCGTCTTCTTCACAGCCAGCTTTGGCACAGTCGTCTTTCTCTTGAAGCTTTTTTTCCTCCGGTGGTGCTGCGATTGTGAGTGGTGGTGTGTGTGCCTATGAGTGGTGGTGAGTGCAACTGCGTAGGTGTTTGCGACTGTGTTGGTCAGAGGTAAAGAAGAAAGAGGAAGAAATAGGGCACATCTTTTCAATGACGAAAATACTCCCAACTTTACAACAAAAAATGGTAACATAGGAATTAAAATGACGACGGGGCATAATACAAGTTTATTTATAAAAGTTATGGGTTTTGAGACCGATTAAAAATAACATGCAAAGTACTGGGGAGAAAACTAGATTAAACCCTTACTCTATGCAATACCATAACTCATTTTCAAATTCATGTGTTTGAGTTTTTCTTGTTTGGTTGCCATTTTCAATATTTGTTTCCAAAAATACCAAATCTAACGTACTACACTCATTTTGAACTACAAACTTACTAAAAATGGTATTTAAACGACATAAAGAGTTTCTCTATTTTGTAACATGGTAACTAATCAAAATTGCAATTTTTTTCTTTTTTGTAACTCTGAAAATGGTAACACTAGAAAGGGTTTGTAAAATTTTTTAATATCTTTTTGACATATTTCTCAAAACATGAAAACAAAAGCACCGTAACCAAACATAGTCAACACTTTTGGTAAGAACAAAGGGATGATTGAGTGCAAGTCATGTAGAGCACAAAAATAGGTGAAAGAAGGGTGGAGGAGAGAACACGAGTAAGGTGGGGCGGGCCTCAAGGGCAAGCTCTGGCTGTGAGAGAGGCCGATCCTCAAGTCTAGTAGTCTTCTGTAAATGGCACTGAAAGCCCCCCTTCAACTCCCACCCCCCCGTCAACTTTGAAGCAGTCTTTCGGTCTCACTTCATCCTTGGCTTTGCTTACAAGTGTGCACTTCTTCACACATCAAGGAGTGTGTGTGTGTGTGACTGACGAGGACGGTGCCAAAATTAACTTTTTAAGGAAAATATTGAAGAAGCGCTATGGCAATCTTTTGAAAGAATCCGTATCAATGATGATTGAGACTCTTATGATGTGATTGCTACACTTGCTATAAAAGGGTCTCTAGATATGGTTGAATAGTCATGATCACAATCCATCTTCGGAGATGGAAAGAATTACGATTTCTATTTTTGGAAAGCATTGAAATGCAGACGGATTTTTTGCAACTTAAATCACCCATTTGCATTACATACTTTTAATAGCTTGAATCCTATTAATGGTATCAAGATAAATCATAACAACTCATAATGCTCGCATTTATGACGAGAGACAGTAAAGTATAACTTACATGTAAGTTTTAGTTACTAGAAAAATTACGCGGTCCCGGTCCCAGTCTGACGTAAATACGTTTCGATTAATTTACATAGATTTTACTTATCAAAATAACAGTAGTATTATTATTATTTTTTCAAAAATTCTCATATGTCGCTACAGATATCATATTTTACGGTTAACATACTCTTTCAGCAACCAAAGAGGTTTTCTATCTTTCCCCCTTTTGCACTGTGCTTTACTCGTAAAGAACTTGACCCGGTAACCTCCAACCCGGGGGTTTCTCGTACCCATTCAACGACCGGGGGGTTACCGCATTCGTGCTCACCACGCGCCTGACCCGAGCGTCCAGCTTCCATGTCTCACACAAACAGGCACTCGTATCGTTACAGTGAAACGGCACAGAAGTCCCGCGTCCATGCAAAATCCGCAGTCTATCTCTCTCTATGTATCTCCTTAATTAGTCTCTTCTGCCTAATAAAACGCGCCCCATTAAAACCTCTCCACGCCATTCTCCCCTTCTCGCCCTCGCTCTCTCTCTCTCTCTCTCTCTGTATTTACTACCAAATCAATACCAATACGAAACGTCACTCCAAAAGAACCGTCTCTCTCTCTCTCTCTCTCTCTCTATCTGCAAACACACACACACACACAGCGGCTGTAGTTGAATTTATCATTTTTCTTGCGGGGCGCGAAAGATGGCGGTGCCTTCGACGGTCGCGGCGGCGCCGGCGTCGTTGTACGTCGGGGACCTGCATCACGACGTGACCGACGGGCAGCTGTTCGACGCCTTCTCGGAGTTCAAGAGCCTGTCGTCGGTGCGCGTGTGCCGCGACTCCACCACCGGCCGCTCGCTCTGCTACGGTTACGTCAACCTCATCTCGCCGCAGGACGGTGCGGATATATTCCTCGTCTTCTTCTGTCGCAATGCGGATCGATGTCTTTGGAATTGTGCTCGCTTTTGGGTTTCTGATTGTTTTTTTTTTTTAATTGCATTCGCTATTTGACTGCTATGATCTTGTTAATTATGGAACAATCGCGAAGTTATGGTTTGTATCTTCGGGGTCTGATCATAATTGCGATGTTTGAAATGAAAAAAATTGCAATAATGTCGTATGCATTGTTGTGTGCGCGCTCGTGTGTATAAGTACGTGTATGAATTTGATACTGTGTTCTCTAGTTAAACGATAATAAATTAAGATTACAATTCAGTGAGGTTACGCGATGGTTAGCTTTTTGATCTGCTTTGGAAGTGAAATTACAGGACTTTTGTCGTTTCTAGTGTTAGATTAAATTGTTCTTTATGTAATTGTGCCGTTTCTTTTTTCATTTCGAGCAGCCATTCGTGCTATTGATGTGAAAAATCACTCTGCACTGAATGGGAAAGCGATACGGGTCACATGGTCACATCGAGATCCTGACGCAAGAACAAGTGGAATTGGAAATGTGTTTGTCAAGGTATGTTTGTGTTTATTTTCTTGAAACAACGTTATTGTTATTTTCCTATTTATATGTTACACGTGATGCATTCTTTTGGATTTAGATTGAATACTTTTTTTTGGGTGTTTGTTGCAGAATCTGAGTGACTCGGTTGACAATGTGAAGGTCCAAGAATTGTTTCAGAAATTTGGAAATATCTTGTCATGCAAAGTTGCTATGTTTGAGGATGGGAAGAGCAAAGGATATGGCTTCGTACAGTTCGAGTCTGAGGAATCTGCAAATGCTGCCATTGAGGAGCTTAATGGCACCATATTTGAAGACAAACAGATGTATGTGCACCTCTTTTTAATCTGTTAGTGCTTTTGTTTATCCTTATCCAATTACGCTTGTGAATTACCAATTTCCGAAATAATGACTTGGGCACAGGTATGTTGGCAAGTTTGTGAAGAAGAGTGATCGGATTTTACCAAGTCCTGATGCTAAATATACCAACTTATACATGAAAAATTTAGATTTAGATGTCACAGAAGAACTTCTTAAGGAGAAGTTCTCTGAGTTTGGAAAGATTATTAGCTTGGTTGTCTCAAAGGATGAAAATGGAGCCTCAAGAGGTTTTGGATTCGTGAACTTTGACAGCCCAGATGATGCTAGGCGGGCACTGGAAGCTATGAATGGATTGCAACTTGGTGGGTTGTTTTTCTTCAGTTACTTGAAAAACTGCCCCATTTGAATCTCATGTTCACTCTGTGGCTTGTATTGAACAGGTTCGAAGGTTTTGTACGTCGCTAGGGCTCAGAAGAAAGCAGAGCGTGAGCAACTCTTGCGCCGTCAATTTGAAGACAAAAGGAAAGAGCAAATGTTGAAATACCAGGTTCTTTCTTGCCCCTTCTATTCTCAGAATTGTTTTTTCTTTTTCCATAGTAATTATATCTGCTATCTTGTGATTATAGGGTTCAAACGTCTATGTCAAGAACATTGATGATGATGTCACTGATGATGAGCTGCGGGAACACTTTAGTCAGTGTGGCACCATCACTTCGGCCAAACTCATGAGAGATGACAAAGGAGTGAGTAAAGGGTTTGGCTTTGTCTGCTTCTCCACGCCTGATGAGGCTATTAAAGCGGTGAACACTTATCATGGTTAGTCTGTGAGCTAATGAACCGTTTTCTGGGCAAATATATTATCACTCTCCTAATTTAGGCATTTTTTTTCCATAATTACTGCCATTTTTATTGTTCTTTTAATCATTGCACAGTGCTTTTAAGTGCAATATGTTTGTATGTGTGAAAAAGGAATTGCCTGCATGTGTGTTTTGTGGTTCATCCTTGTTGTACATCTTCTTAATTCCGCATTTTATTGAAAGCTTGTCCTTTTCTTCCTTAAGTACATTCATTTTTCACCACCACAATGTCGTTTAGTGCAAGCATCGGCAAACATGGATTTGGCTGCATTTCTTTCTTTCCTGTTCATATTTGTCTATGAAAGTTGGAATTAATCTTATTCATGTCCTTTCGTGTAACATAGGAAATTGGTATTAGTTTTGCTTGTTTGCGTAGATTTTGCTCTGTTAATTCTGAATGGTGCATTCATCTCTGGACAAGCTTAAACTGGTGCAGAAATTCAAATTTATGCTTTGCTGCAGTTTTGGGGGAGGAGAGAGAACCTTTTGTCTTCCTTGCCAGCCGCTTTTTAAGGGCCTGATGAAAGAATGGGAGTCACCTTGACCTTTTGCGTTGCCTTCATGTGTTGTTTGATCTTATCTTTTTTTATCGTATGGATTAAGACCTTGTTATCTACTTATAATATAAACATAGACAAGTAAATATCTGTCAGGACAGAATGAGCAATTTCAATGTATTGTTGAACTATGTTTAGTGAGTGTCGTGGAAAGAGTATTTTTTATGGCATGTTGAAAGATTTGTCATGAAGAACTTAATGAAACAAAACTGAGTAAACATTTTAAGACTCATCTTGTCATCACATATCTGTTACAAGTACTTCTAGTACCAAACGGCAAATGGTACTGAAAAATCAAAGAGGCTCATCGGTAAGAGGCTCTGTGATGTTGTAAGGTGTGCTGTCATGTTGGGTGTTGTCATGTTGAGTTTCTCACGCTTAACTCCACTGCTCAGCACTGAATCTGAAGGAACTGAAATAGAAGTTACCGATATTGAAAATGAGTACAAGTGATTATATAAATGGTTCTCATGTGCAAGAACCTCTTCAAGTGTTCTTTCTGTGCTCTTTCATTTGTCGCTTGGACTCTTTTAACGTCTTTTTGTTTGAGTTGGGCTGGCAATTTTTTTTGAGCCTGCTAATTATGTTGTCCTTGGTTGTTTCACAGGTTATATGCTTCACAGGAAGCCATTATATGTGGCCATTGCTCAAAGGAAAGAGGAAAGGCTAGCGCAATTGCAGCTTCATTACGCACAGCATATGGCAGGACTAGCGGGAGCTCCGGCTGTTATTCCCGGCAGTTATCCTCCCCTTTTTTACACAGCTCTTCCAGGTGTTGTTTCACAAGTACCTCCACGAGCAGGGATGATGTATCAACCTCTGGGACTGAGGCCAGGATGGAGGGCTAATGGCTTTGCACCTCCAACCAGACCAGCTTTTCAACCATCTACACTTCCTTTGGTAAGTTCCCTGTCAATGTTATAGTACTAGTTACTCAACAATGCCTTTTTTTTTTTATGTTATTTGGGTGTCTGCATAGGCTTATTCCTCCTTATGTTAGGTCCATTTTTTTCCCCTGTAACTGTATCAACTGTTTGACAGAGTAGAAAGTTGGAGATTTATTTATGTTTATTTTCTTTTCAGATTCCTAACTCCCCAAGGCAACATAGGCAAAACAGGGGAAGGATGAATGGCCATATGCATTCACAGGGTGGTGGTAATGCTGTTTTATATGTGCAACAGTCCCAACAGCCCAACCAGTCATTGACATCATCAAAAGACTCGAGCAATCATCAGGTTTGCAATTTGTGTTGTTACTTAATTATTATTGTCCCTCACACTCTAGGTTTCTCTATTCATACGTTGTTGTCGCACTGTTGCTCAATTCTTCTGTCATTGACGGTTAACATCGGCAATAACATTGGCTTATGTGAAACAGGTTTGTTCAGGCACGTTTTTCCTTTATGTTAATATGATGCATCATTTATATGCTTCACAATGAGAAATCCGTAGTTGGTAATTATGTAAGTACGAGCATTTTTCGTGAGATACTAAATATTTATCCGGTAATGTCAACCCTCTTCTCTAGCATTAGTTTGAACTTATTTAACGAATTTGTTTGGAAGTATTTTATGAACTCTTCTTGTCTTATAACAGGGATGCTGGTTATCTAGGCGTACTTGCTAGGAGTTTTTCTTATTTCCCCTTGCTTGAATGTAGAACTTGATTGCAGTGCAATTCTTAAAGATCCCTGAAATGCCTTTACTAGAGGGGCATTACATCTGTAAAGGCTTCCGTTCTTTCTCCAACATCACATAGCATCGCCTCATATCAAGCAAAATTTGCATCTTCCTTCCTTTTGCTTAAGTTTCATAACGTTTTTTTTTTTATAAATAAATATAAATATCTTTACTGTGTATTTGAAGCAAACAAAATACCCTTTGCTGCTATTAAGAGCAAGTTTACTTTCAAATTTCACTTTGTTGAAATGCAAAATTATTTCGTCCCAACTTGTGAGTTTTGTGATGAAATCCTCTAAACCTGTCGAGATTATATAGGGTTATACTAACTTAAGATTTTTCACTAATGTACATAAAAGATTTTTGTGCATTTCCTGGTAGATGAAATACTATCAACTGAGGTTTCTTTGAAAGGGAACTGCTGTATATTTGCTATATATCATTGCTAAATCGATGAAGCTAAGTTGCGATTATTGTGTCCTGTAATAATTACCATGCAAAATAGTTAGATTGAGCCAAGTTGACACTGGATTGTCACTTTCACAAATGCACATGAAGTTCTAGATGATGTCTTAACGTGTTCAACTCAACTCAAATTTTACATACACTACTCTAGTCTAATCTCAGGGACCCACATTTTGCAGCGGGCTGGACAGGTTAAGTATGTGCCAAACGGGCGCCTTCTTGAATTGAACAAAGGAACTGGAGTATCCTCTGCTGCCCCAAATTCTGTTGGATCTGGTCCCGAGGGATCAGAAATGTTGAGTAGCATGCTTGCTGCTGCTTCCCCGGAGGAGCAGAAACAAATACTTGGGGAGCGCCTCTACCCCCTCGTTAAACAACACAAGGTGTTCAATATTTCTTTACATTTATCTATTTGCCCAGTAAGGGGTTGCAGAAGTGGCAGGACAGAATGGATGTTGAATGAAATTAACAGTGTCGGTCGAGGTTGACTGGTGAAGAACTGTAATAAGTTTGTCTGTCATGTCCATTTTAATTTTGGAGGCCTTGATAGCAAGTTCATCACGTTAAACTTGCATTAAGTGTGCAATTTCTCTCTGTCTCTTTATTATAGACCTTGTTTCTTGTTGTGTCTATGTATACATTGAGTACGATATGCCACAAAGGCTTATGGAAGTGGATGTTGATCTAACATTTCAAATATCTTATGTGCAGCCGGATCTTGTTTCAAAGATAACAGGAATGCTTTTGGAGATGGACAACTCAGAATTGCTTCTGCTATTGGAATCACCAGAGTCGTTGGCCGTGAAGGTGGAAGAAGCTGTGCAGGTACTCAAGCTCTCCAAGACTAAAATTTCAGGCCAAGAAGCACTTCATCCTAGTTACTTATCCGCCGAGGTTGCAGTAAATTGAGAGAAGCAAATTCTTTTGATAATTCCCTTTCGGGGAGAACTGTCCATTTCTATCCTGGAACTCACGTCCTTTATAGTCTTTCTTTCTAACAGCATAGAGTATCTTATTATAGGCTTGAAGCTCCTATATTAGCACTAGTTGAGTTGCACTTGTTAAAGAAACTTAATGCTGATGTTGTCTCAGCTTAGTATTTATTTCCTGCTCCACTTTCAGATCTCCCTTAAGGGCTGTCTGGAAAGTCCTTTGAAAATGCATTTGATTCAAGTTCTCACATTTTTCTCAGTAATAACTATCTTATGACATGTAACTCTATCCTACTGCTCTATAAAGAGCCAAGAGTAACAACTGAGGTAACCTACTCCGCCTTGGTGTTCTCGGCGAAGATCTACCTCCATCCTGACCTCTCTCATTCGTCGCTTTATTATTTGAATCCCATGTTGGACCTTTTTCTAGCATAAAATTCCAGGTTTTTAAGGGTACAACTTGCTGCGTTCTAGCTTCTGTATGGCCCATCCTCTGGCTTCTGCTAAGAAATGCAGGTGGAACTGAGCTGCCCAGTGCTGCTGCTATCTTGGTGGAATCTTGAAGAAGAGGCACTGCCAGGTAGCGATGTGATTTAGTTTGACCAGGTGATGACAGTTGATGAAATTACAATATGATTCTGGTTTGTTTCATCCTATTTGAAATGTTCTCTGAGGCAGGGTCGGCTTCGAGTGATATGACCGCTACTTCACCTAGTATATATAGCAGTGACTCGTTGAGACCAGTTTGACAACTAGTTAGTAAACTTTTAATACTCACCACGGATATATTTTGGCTTCTATTCGCGTCGTAGAAAGACGACTACCTCCCTCGCTTACAGTGATCAGCAAATGTACCTAGAAACCATCATGTTACTAAATCGAGCAGTTATGCACTCTCTTTACAATTAAAATAAAGTTAGGGTCATCGGTCGCGCGAGTGAATGTGGGGGTGAACACATTGACATGTTTGTTGGCAGTCGGCACTTGGGGGGACTGTCACCAGGTGGGGTGGGACTCCGCTGCCACGAGGTGCATCGCGATTGGGCACGGCACCTACATCTTCGCAAAGCTCGTTATATCTCCAAAGACCATCTTCGTTTTGCCTCCTGCAATCGGAGCTCTCTTATGCTTTGGTTGGCTGAGGCCACTACCGTGCTAGCACGCACCCCCACCCTAATTTGCTAATACTACTTTTCCTTTTACTTCTAGTGACTCATTATAATGGTTCATTATGATGATTGCTTACTCAAATTAGCAAATAATATCAAAGAGGGGCAACCACTTGATCTCTTGAAGCAATTCTTTCCTTCTTGACTACGCCCATCTTGTTCCCTTTTTATTCCTTTTAGTGAATTATTTATCTTATCTATCGCTACAGATTGCTCACGTTTTGAATTTTCGTTGGCTAAGAATGTAATAGAAAAAGACATCTACTGTGCCACAAGCAGCATCGTCTCAGCTAATATGCTTTCGCCATGTGGAGAGAGTCATGGTTCAAACGGTCCTGTGATTATTATTTCTTATACATCATCTAAAGGCTAAAGATTTATTCACAGTCACTTTGATCTCCAGAATCTAAACATAGTTATAGGTATCGTATTGATGAGATACTGGCCAAAAGTTATGCATCGCTCGCGATAATATTTTTTGTACTAGTTTCTTAAAAAATGTATGCGGTTTTTGTTAGACCATTTAGGAAATTAACCATAAAGACTAAATAGGAAAAACACCTAAATACTACATTATATCAATCAAAACCTTTGCAACTTGTTCCTCACAATGTTCATCACAATTTGCAGAATTTTTTCTGGTAAGTCTTCTATATATCTTCAGCACAATTTTCAGTTTGATTTTACTTTTCCTCTTAGCTCTGATTTACTCTAGAAGCTTTCATCAGATTCTTTCATTTATATAGTGCGTGCGTGCGTGCGTGCGTGTACACACACACACACACACACACACACACACTAACTATATATATATATATATATATATATATATATATATATATATATATATATATATATATATATATATATATATATATATATATATATAGGAGCTGATCCGTTGATAGCGTTAATAAAATAGGAGATTTTGCTAACGCGATCTGGCCGTCCATCCCTTCGGGATGGACGCCCAGATCTTTTTTCGAAAGCTGTCAGTCGTCCGCTACATAGTGTAGCGGACGGACTTTTTTTATCATATATATATATGGTAAAAAAGTTTGTGAATGGTGAAGTTTTCTTTATGGATTGACTGATAAAGTATATATATTTGGACAAAAAAGTATAAATTTTTTGTGATGTTCTAGAAATTTGTCACTCTATTCATCAATTTGTGATGTTCTAGAAACTAATTTGTTATGTTCAATAAATTAATAATTGTTAAATTGGAGACACTTTTGAGATTATGTATATGGTATATTTGTCATCCTAAATTGGTCTATTCGCCAAGGTAATTTTGAGGTAATATTTTCAGTTATAAATGTCATTTGATTGCTAAGCGTAGTCTATTTCTACATATATCTTGTTTCACAATGTTTGATTTCGTGTCGAGCTCCAACACTCCCCGTAGATGCTAGTAATCCGTATCTAGGACGAACGTTTCAAACATTGGAAGAAGCTGAAGAATGTTTTCGAGCGTATTTATTGAGGGCTGGTTTTTGCATTAGAATAAAAACTACAAGAACAAGCAACGTAACAAAAAAGATATGCTCTCGCTTATACGAGTGTCATAGGGGCAGAAACCCACAGCAAAATGAGACACACGTAAGCAATGATGACAGTGATGACGAAATAGGATATTCGCGTAGAAGACGGGACTGTTTTGGGCCGCACAAATTGTCAGGTCAAGATGTTCGTAAGCTATAAACCCAAGCAAGATCATTGGCTTATTACCAGCCTGGAACTGGCACACAATCACCCGTTAGTAACCCCTTCTAAGGTGAGTCAGATGCATCAACACAAGAAGATGGGTAAGGTCGGAAGGAGCCTGATTCACACAATGAGTAATGCGCGGCTAGGACCTACCAACATGATTAATGTTCTTGCTGAACAGGCTAGGAGAATTCAAAATTTAAACTTTAACACGACAGACGTTCGTAACGCGATCCGAACCCATAGACGAGCCGCGTATGACCTCAATGATGCTCAATCCACAATGAGCCTATTGAAAGGGATGTAACTCGAGGACCCACAGTTTACCTTCGATTATAAACTTGACGACGAGTATCGAGTTAGTATAATTTTTTGGGTCGACAGTCGTTCGAGGCTAGCTTATAAGCATTTTGGGGATGTCGTGACTTTCGACACCACATACCGTACCAACAAATACTCGATGTCATTCGCTCCTTTCACGGGGGTCAATCATCATTATCACTCCATCCTGTTCGGGTTCGCCTTGTTAAGGGACGAGAGCGAGAGTTCTTTTGAATGGTTGTTTAGGAGTTGGAAGTCATGAACAACAAAGCACCGAAAGTTATCATCACCGATCAAGATTTGGTAATGAAGAAGGCTATTGCTACCATCTTTCCAAATATTTGACAAAACTTGTGCACTTGGCACATAAGTAACAAATACCCTGAACGTTTGCATCACGTGTATGCAAAGTATCCAGACTTTAAACATGACTTTGAAAAGTGTGTTAATAAGTCATTAACGATTGAGAAATTTGAGGAGAGGTGGGAAAATCTTGTTGTCGAGGATAACAATACCTTTATTTTTTCTTATATGCATTTTTCTAGTTGTTTACTACCTCATCCTTCTCCTATCACCCATTTTTTAGGCCATGATAGTTGCTTTGGATTTATCTTCCATGCTTTTATTGCTCAGACATTACTACTTGTTTGTTCAAATAGTTCTTATTCACTGTTTAGCGTTTTACTTAGTGGATTAATGGTATTTATCACTCTGTAAACTAGACGGTATTGTACTACAATGTTTTTACAGACTTCACGTAATTCGGACATGCCTTGAGTCTGAATCCTTGGTCCTAATACTTTATTAAGATAAAGATCTTTTAAGGACATGAAGTAGTTTAGTGTATTTTTAAACCAAACTGGTCCATTATACAAGTTACTTTAGATACCCCCTATTAAGGCCTTTTCAAAAAAAATTCACCGATTGTCTGTTAAATAATAAATTGCTGGTGTATCTCTGCCATCTATGAATAATGGACAAAGACTAACTTGTATCATACCCATATGGACATAGTGATATCCTTCTCTAAGGGTATTGTTTTGGCTTATCTGCCTTTAAGAGAGGAATGTCTAGTATTCTTTCTTCAGTTTGACCTGCCGAGGTTTCTCCTTCGGAGATCTCTACATTCATTTTACTCTTGAACTTGAATATGGAGTTCTTATATATTTCTCCAACCTTGGATTTAGGCATCTCCCAATGGTTTATAGTAGAACCGAAAGTTTCTTTCTCAATTGATTCACTCTGGCTAATTATGTTATTAGATAAAGGAATCATCTCTTCTTCATTGTCGTAGGTTTCTGACAACATGAAGATCGTGCCTATATGCCTTTTAAAGTTATATTTAAACTTTCTTCATCATCTGATGTTGTTTCATCATTAGATTCGTAATCATATTCTGAAACAAGCTCTTCTACTTCGTCTTTAGATTCTAATTTGTATTCCTATGCTGGCTCGTATCTTTCTTCAGCGAATAAGAAATATCTTATATTTTGCTTTCTTTTCTTACTTGGACATTTATTTTCATAATGTCCTTTTTCGCCGCATAACCAACAGCAATCACACTTTTCTAGTGATTTTCCTTCTGGATATGAAGGTTTTTTATACGTAATATTAGATTTCTTTCTAATATATCTTCCCCATGGTTTTGGCTTTTCTCTTAATGGATTAAATTTTCTTTTCTGAATTTTTTTTCATTTTTTCACATATCGTTTTTCGTTTCCAAACTTTTTTTTCTTGAATTTTTTCTTCATGAAGTTTGGCTTCTTTTCACATCCATAGTTGTTTACTATGTTATCGACTTTAGAACAACAGTCATAACTCATATGAGTTTTTCTCATATCTTTTATTGCATGTCCTTCAGTACAATATTTCTTTAGAACTTCTTCTACAACTGTAATCTTTCCTCCTAAGGAATCACAAGGCATTCTTTCGTTTAGGAGTTTAGTAAATTCTTTTTCTGCTAACTCGTCCCATAGTTTAGGGAATTTGGTAATAAATTGCTTTTACCAATGGAGGCTGTCTCTGAGTTCTAACTTGTAAAAGTATTTTTTAAATTCACAAGTATAATTTTTAAAATAGCACATATCACATATTTGTAGTTTTGTCAAATTTGTGAAAACATTTTTTTCTTGAATACCTATGTTATTTATAGATATTCCGCAGAACTCTCGTTTGAGGTTATCTGCATAAAATATTATTCATTCTTCAGAAATGTTAAGCTTGCTTTGGGCTTCAATTATCATTTCATTATCTGTTATGCTATTCCAGAACCTAGCTGTGTTTCCTCGCAGGGTTGCTCGGATAAAATTTTTCATAGCATGCCTTTCTGTTAAATTACCACCTATTATGACAATCCTTAAGACTTGTGCCCAAGTATCGATTGTTTCTTCAGTATTTGAAATATAATCGATATCAAGATATATTGTTTCTTCCATTTTTGGAGACAAATTCTTATTTGAAATTTGTCCTTATAGAGGTTTTATTAAATTTATAATTTCTTTCTAGATTTAATTCTGGATTTCACGCTCCTACATAGTTTGGATCGATTTCTCCGTTCCATAAATTCATATCAACAAACACCTTATTTACTTATGATATGGCTCTTTTTTCTTCTTGTTTATATTAGTATTCTTTTAGAACATCTGGATCTATTTCATCCATCATTGATTTTTTCAATGATTTTTCTTTTTTTACTTTATCTAAGTAGTCGTTTATTATTTTTTTCTATTTCTTCTACACCCATTCTCTTTACGGGATCTTTGGTGACTTTTGAGCCACTCGAGGAGGGTTTTGCTTCGCTATCACTGTATGCTATAACTTCTTCAAATACATATAAAGTTACGTTGTTATAGTACTTATTGGTAGTGTTATAACTTTCAAATTTTGATAAGAAGTTATCTGAATTTATGATGTGATTTTCACTTCCTAATCCCTTAACTGAATTGTGTAATTCAATTAATATTTGAAATGTTATCTTATTTAGAGTTCTACAGATATTGAAAGTTTTATGAGATACATCCATTATTTGATTTAATAATCCTATTATCTCAGTTTTTTCAACTCCATAGTCTAAGTGTATAATTCATGTCATATGATTTAATAAATAAGAAATTTTCATGAGTTTTTCAGTTGTATCTTGCCTTTGATTAGGTTCTGATACCAATTTTGTATGGCCAAATTTCCCTTTGGTTGGGAATGACATGTTCTAACCTTGAGAGGGATTAATTTTAGTCTTCTGAGAAATATGAATGTTTTTAAGTGAACTGCTGAGAAGTTGAGGGGTTGAAAATGAAATTAGCCAGAGAGCTGGCAACTTGCCAGCGCTGGCATTTTATCTTCTCCCATATACGCGCGCGCGCGTGTGTGCATGCTAGCCTTAGGTAAGTTGCCTAAGGCTACTAAGGCTAGCGGCCAAAACTATGTCATTTTGGTGAAACATATGTATTATGTGTTTCCTCCCTCCTTGTTATTCTCTTTCTCCTCATCATTATCTCTCTTTCCAAGTAGATCATCCAAACCAGACAATCCCCGTCGTCGGCTACCGTCGCCGGCCGAATCTCCGTGATTGTTGTAACCCACCATTGGCAAGCCTCTCTTCTCCTGTGAGATCGGCTACTGTCGCCTCGCCCCCTCGCTTGTCTCCTTTGCCAGCTGTGCTTCTTCGCCAGATACAACACACTCACCCTAAATCTGATCTTCAACCCATCGTCGCCCCATCGCCGGGGACGTTCAATATACAGCACCCGCACCATAAACCAGCAGCAAATCACCATCTCACACAGCCGCTGGGACCCACCACTGCCTGACCTCTCTCCTCTCGCCACCACTGCTCAGTCCCTGGTGAGACCACTCACTGCTGCCGTAGACCACCCACCACCAACCTCTGCTCTGTCGCCGACCATCCTTCTTTGCTGAAGAAAGCACCACCGCAACCATGCGAAAATTGGTCACTGCCCGTGCTCTTTCCCCCCACCGCATTTCACAATAATCCAAATTAGTGCAATTAAATTGTTAAAATTATAAGTTCAATTTGACTAAACTCTAACGAGTAATAATTCAAAAGGGACTGAATTGTTGGGTTTTGTGTTGGATTGATTCGAAGGCTTGAACTTTCACTTCATTGTAACAAAAAACGAAATGGATTTTGCATTGAATTCTCTCACATGCCCCCATCGTCGTCCTCCATCGCTAGCTTTTATCCCCACCGATGATGAAGGCTGACTCCCTTTATTAGGGAGGTGGTGGTGGTTAGGTTTCGATATGGTGAGGGTGGTGGGCACTATGCGGCCGCGATTTGTGAGGGTAGCCGGCTATGAAGGCTAGCCAAAGACGGAGGCTGGCGGTCGAGCAACATGGTGGTTGGTTTTATGAAGCGGCGAAGGGGGGCGGCAGTGGGGTTCTGTATCCTCCATTAAAGACTTTAAGGTGCCAATAAAAACAGAAAAAAATAGATGAGGTTTTTTTTTAATCGGTTGGACAGTAAGAGGTATCATCGGGTCAGCTTTAGCATCAATCAAGAAGTCTCTTCCCGGGCGATCTTAAGGGGTTTGAACCTGGGAAGTCAAGGTAGGGAGCATACCTTCTTGACCACCAGGCCAACCCCTTCGAGTTTCATCTATATTATGTACTACTTCACACACATGCACGTGCGTGCGTGCGTGCGCACGCACAGACACAAACAACGTTATCTGGAACCCAAAGAATTATTCTTGAACAAGGTCTTATTCAACTCATTGTGCGGGATATGACCTTTACTAGACTACAATGCCAAGCAATTTGATTGTTATGCATTTTCTTTAATATCGCTAGATGATGAGTACCATATATGTGCATAAGTAATGAAAATTTCGAGACACTACGGTACGGGTATGTACATACCATACGTACTCCGGTGCTTTATTTATAAGTATGGAGCTAAGTAAGAGCCAACATGTTCTAAACCGACAAGTACCGGTTAGCTTGCAAGCACAAGAAAAAGAATAAATGCATACTCTATTTTAAAGCATAGTCATATGAGAACATGACAAAGGCACGAAAAAGGGACATGGCCTTACAAAATGTAATCAGTCACGCAGTTGTCACGCGTTCTAGTTCTTACAGGATCGATCGCTGAACTATCTCGACCAGACGCTCGAATTTTACGAGGCCACTTCATTGATGTGCCCGTTCCTAACTACACCCTGTGACGACATTGTTCTCATGTTTTGGTCCTTTGACAGCTTGCCAAAATTCACTCCCAATAACGAGAAGATCTTGTGTGTTTGAAACGTGGTGTAACGGACGGCTAGAATCTAACACGGGCGCGCGAGAGAGAGAGAGAGATTTCATTCTTTCCTCGATAACTGGTAACAAAATGGGCCATAAGAAAAGACATCACCAGTGCTGCTAAAGAAGAGCAAAGAAAGCAGCAAAACTTTCATTTAGGGGGACTATAAAATGTGTACAAGGGCACGCACATACATGTACAAATAACAACACAAACAGTTGTTAAAGACTTGGTGAACAAAGACAAGGAAAAATGATTACCAACTAAAGTAATGCTTTGCCCATTTAACAAGTCTTATTCTTCAAACAGAAACTTTGGGTACAAATGCTTTCTCCATTTCCTAAAGCTGGTTTACTTTTTCTCCACTGTATCCCTGATAGATCCTGCTAGATTCCTCACTGCCCCATCTTTGGAAATTCATGGCTTTCGGGTTGTTCATCCTTTCTGCAGAAAGTAGGCATCTGATCCCAACCTTTTCTTTTTATCCCACTCAAATCCATCCCTGGAATCATCACTTTTAACTCCTTTGTATAAATACAAATTTCAGGTCCTCTTGGCATCATTTCTACCACATTACCAAATCCATGCCTTTTGATGATTGCCTCTATTGTTTTCAACATGAATATTCAAAGCTAAACCATATTCCAAACTATTTTCTGTAGTAAGCTACAACTAAGACTAACACACTATCAACTTTGTTTAATCTCAACACTCGCCTCATTAGGAGCCATTTTTTGGTTTATGATTTCAGTTATTGACTGAAGTTCTTGAACGACGTCCTTCATATTTGGTCTATCCCCTTTCTTCTCCCTCAAACAGGCAAGCGCGAGCTCAGAGAATAGCCTCACACTAGTCACTGTAGGAGCAGAAGGCTCCCCGCCAAGCAAATGCTGGTCCACGACTTCCATGATCAAACCATTTTTAGCTCGCTGACTCACATAAATGGCCAGGTTCACATCATCTTCTTCTCTCGAGAAGTCGATTGCCTTCTTGGAAGTCAGGACTTCAAGTAACACAACCCCATAACTGTAGACATCGCTTTTATCAGTTAGTTGGTAGTTGCGATAGTACTCGGGGTCTAAGTACCCTAATGTTCCCTGGGCACAAGTGGAGACGTGACTCAACCCAGGACTAGCCAATCTCGAGAGCCCAAAATCTGCGACTTTGGCATTGAGATCATCATCTAGAAGTATATTTGTTGATTTGACATCTCGATGGTATATAGGAGTATAAGCTGCAGAGTGCAGATAGGCCAGCGCTTCAGCAGTTTGTAGCGAAATTCTTAACCTTGCTTTCCAGTCCAGAAAGGCAGCAGACTTTCCATGTAGATGTTCATGGAGGGTCCCGTTTGGGATGTATTCGTATATCATCAATGGTTGCTCGGCTTCAACGCAACATCCCAAGAGTTTAACCAGGTTTTTGTGATTGACTTGAGAAAGTATCCCAACTTCATTGAGAATTTGTTGGGTGCTCTTTATATTACCTACCTTAGCTGACTTCACTGCGACAATAGTCCCATCCGGAAGCTCACCTTTATAAACTTCTCCAAAGCCACCAATCCCCAATATCCTGTCTCTAGAGAAGCCATTTGTTGCTTTCTTCACCTCTTTAAGGCTGAACATCCTTGCAGATTTCCAGCCGTTGCTTGACTTAAACATCTGTTCCCTTGCCTTGGCGAGCTTTGACTGGTTAGAGAACAAACAAGATTTTTGTACTCTTATTGCAGCCACTACCACAGCAAGAACTAAAAAGGAGACCACCCCAATTGAAACCTTTAAAGTAAGTCGAGCTTTCGAGGAGGAGTTCTTTTTCGAGCAAATTCCAAGGCCATGGTCCCAATAATAGTTTCTGTCACAAAGGCAACGAAAGACGTTACCTTTACCTGCAGGTGAACATTTGGAAGCACCAGAGCAATCACTTTGGGACTTGCAAGCTGGTTCAGGTGGAGAAGCCCATTGGATTTCCAATCCCTCTTCCCACTGACTTGCAGGTTTTTTGTGATCCAGGTCTAGGATGCTTCTAAATGCTCTGCAACCTGAATTGTGCAACCTTATCTTGTATGCTGATGGCATACCTCCTGCAACGAAGGTGCAACATGGTTCAAGGCCACTTGCACACTCAAGTGCACGTTTTGCATCGACGTGTCCGGAGCTCTCTAGGTATCGATGGCAAAGACTTGCAGGAGTGCAGTTGAGAGGAGAGACCAAGAGACGGGGTGAGCAGTTGAAGAGGAAAATAGTATTGGATGAAGTGATGTTGAAGGGGAGTGTCTGGTTTAACCAGAGTCCCTCGCTTGCTGGCATATCCTGAGTGACACATGTGCCAGGCAGCCATGGTGACGGTTGCACCACCATTCTTTGAAGGGAAGCTTCAATCTTGAGAACTTGATAGTAACTTCCATTAAGGGCATCGAAGTACAGCTTCTGAGAGTGGGGATCACAACGAAGAGAATAATCCAGGTCACCACAGTCGGGGTTTGTGCTCAAAGGATATGGAACTTCTATGGCGCCACAGTTTGGGCAGGTTTTTTGAGAAGAACACTCGAAGAGGTGAATAAGAAAGACAAGGGAGTTGAAAGAGCAACTTAGTTTGCCTCTCAGTTTAGTCATGGTCGTTCTGTCAGTGAAGAGGGCCAAAATATCATGGTACTAAGGTGAAGGAAGAAGGGGTAGATAAAGGCCAAAGAAAGAGAATAAAGTGGGTGAAATTAAAATTCATAAAGTGGTTCCAAGAATATATGATAATAATAATGAAATATTTGGCGTTTATAGGCTAGTTGGATTCTTATAGTATGGTGCCATTGGTTGGAACATCTTGTTCACTACATAAGGAAAGGTTAGCCAGAGAAAAGCTTCATTGACATCTAAAGGATCCAACTATTTCGTTTACTTTCTACTTTCCTGTGCAAGGACTTGATTAGGAAGGGTGATCAGTAGAGAGCTAAGAATTATTTAAGCTATTTTATAGTAGAATAGCACTTCCACTACAAGTGTGTAGGTGTGTATATGCACGTACATATGTGTAGATACACATATACGTATATCAAATACTTTGTATGTAGTATATAAATGTATGTATGCACATGTGTGTGTTTGTATTATATATCGACAGGAGGCACATACGGTGTCATTCAGGCTGCTACTTTTATCATCATAAAAAAGGAATTCACAGTTTATCAATGAGGGAAGACGGATGAAAGAAAAAACAATGACCAGAGCCTTATGCTCCACAACTTCAGGGATACAATTTTTTTGTAACCATCATGTGTAAATCTTTTTCATGTTGCAGAATATCTCAACTACCCATCAGGCCATTATGCACACAAGTAGCAAGAAAACTTCAGTTTGTTTCTATTACTAACTGTAAGAATTCGATGGTAACATGTCTCAGTCGACGAGGAATAACTGGACGTGCTTAAGAAAAATAACATGAAACATATGATACCAATATCTTCAAGATGGTTTTCCTTTTCCCCTCTGTTGCAGGCCCAGCTTTAGTGAAAGCAGCTTCATGGTGTGCTGTGAGGGTAAAACAGCATAATGCTCCGATTTTCACAAAAAAAAAGTTGGCATCTCTCTTGGTCAACCGAGATAAAGAGCAGGAGATTTTTGCGCTATCCTTCAACAAGTTTAACAGCAGACCTGCAAAAGGAATTAACATTTCTAATTACTTAATTGAAATGCAAAAGACAAGTGAACAGAAGTTTACTGAAAGAAGTTGCAATATGCTTCGCGGCTTCTATTACTTACCCAAATGGACTTTGTTTGATGGCCAATAGCTCCAGATCCAACTGCAAGAAATCATAAACATAAGAACACAATAAAGAATGAAATGGAAACTAGTAAGCAAAATTAAATATCTACAACATTCAACACAGATAAGTTCTAACGAGACGTGTGATTGTAGTAATGAGACTCAAGCTACTAAAATTTTGTTAAAAAGGCATAACAAACTTCATCTTCTCACTTAGGACATCTGTAATAGTTAGGAAGCATCCATCTAAGCATGGTTGTTTCAAGTGAGATCCTGGGCATGCCATCGCATGCAAATTACTGGTAAACTAAGTTTATAAGGTCCTTCTCATAGACCTTCCACTTTTCATCAAATACGCAGACATGTTCCTATTTTATGTGTACATATCTGGAAGCTGAGAGCCATGATTTTATTAGCAAATGAACATCTAGTTTCCCTAAAGTAGCTAACATATTTAAGGACCAGAGGAACTACAAATAGCTATACATACACATCTGGCTGGTCCATTTAGAATCAGTGGAATCTCCAAGAGTTGTAAAGAAGGTTGTAACTTTTACAACTGTCAAAGAATCAACCGCTTTACAGGTTGATCATCTAATAACCATACGACAAGCAACTAAATCATTGAATACTTCTGAAGAACAAACCACAAAATTTGTCATACATCATTAGTTGATATGGCTCCTCGTTTCCCTTTCCTTTCATTTTACTTTTCAGTTCTTTGTGGTTGGCCAGTTATTTGGTTCAAAAACCCTATCAAGCCTCTAAAGAATCATTGCTACCCTTCAGTATGAATAAACCCTATACGAGTTAGACAAGCAGCCCCTCAATAGTTGCATTTGGAGGAATTTCCTGTACCCCTTTACTTCCATAAGCTAGCTCAGGAGGAACTATCACCAACCGCTGCAAAAATGAGTGATTAACTCTTAATACGTATATAAAGTCAAATGATAGCTAACACTACTGCTCATTCAGAATCATGAGCATCGGCACAATAAGCTTGCTCTATTATGAAGCAAGCTCATCGCAGTTATTAGAACAAGTTCAAATTTCAAGGAGAGGAGAACACAGATATTGAATTTAAAGCACCATTAATGCAACTTTCAGTGAAGATACCAATAAAGTGATGAGATGAGGAAGGCAAAAAGCAGCCAGATCTGAAACTGAATACTTCTGTTTCACTTTGGAAGATTGGAGTATGAACAGTGGTCAGTTTTTGGCAAAGATATGCTATATTTGTTTCTGCGAACTTGTGAATTATCAAGCTCCACATTAGTTCTTTATGAATGTAATGCCAGCAACTCGGCTCACCTGGCCTCCTACTCTCATGCCTTCAACACCGAGGTCTAATCCTTTAAGGACTGCACCCCTTTCTGAATCACCCACATCAAACCCATAAGGCTGCAAAAGTTGAAGTACGAGTAAATCAGTTACAGAACCATTTAAATTCAAGTAAATGTAACCAAGTTAAAGCATCCCAAAATTTATTGAAGTGATGCTCTTCAAAAGACAATTTTCAACTGCGCTTGTGACCTAATATAAGCTGATACATGAGACACAGGATCAATAAAAGGCATGGTAAGAAAAAACAAGGAAAGTAGATGAAATATAGGCACCTGAAGAGTTCAGGCAAACAAAAACAATTGCATTCCAAAGTCATTTCATGACTGATAAAAAATGACTTGACTCTGAAACACGGGGACCCACTAGCATGAAAACAAATTGACATAATATTGATTCATGTAACAACACAAGCGGTTAAGCTTGATTTGGGAAGCACCTCAAATAATATTTGGGACTGTGACCTACCAAATTAAATAAGAGATAGTAGTCTTCGGAATAATGATGAGAGCTGGTCAACGCCATGCAAAAAATACGTTCAGTCCTTGAGCAGCTAAACCAAGAAATTTCCCCACTACATAAACTAGACTCACAGCAATAATATGAAAAATGAGCGAAGTTTATGGTAGGCAGACTCCTAATGAAATCAAGAGAGATGCAATGGAAAATGCTTATGATGCAACGCCTAACTGCCTAGTCGCAAATAAAGGGATAATTTACAAAACGGCTATAATGCTTATCTTTTCTACATTTGAACTGGGGACTGCATCGAGTCTTGACTCTAATATGGTTTCCAAGCACACCAAGGAGCAGTGCTAATCGGGTACCAGTAAGATAAAGAAAGACCAATTGAGCCGAACATGTCATGGAACCATGGCCTTTGATTAAGCTGAATAAAAAATGATGTGAGATGAATGGGCTGCTAATACCGTAAATAGAGCCGACCTGGCCATCGCCATAGACTGCAAAATGGAAGTAAGCCTATTTTTGGCTGGGGAATGAATCCTGTGAGACTCATCTAAGATACGCGTACATAGTTGACAAAACTTGGAGGGAGGGAGGGAGGGAGGGGAGAGAGAGAGAGAGAGAGAGAGAGAGAGAGTAATGGAAATGCCTTAACTAGGAAAAAGAGATCCCTCGCACACAAGGTTGGTAGCACTAATTTGGTCCGTCTACAGATACCTTGCACAACTCTCCTGTCACCTAATTCAGATGGTTTGAAAGGTGAGCAAATCCTAGAGGATGAAAGAAGATACGAAACATGTCATACAATGATTTGAGGCACTTTTAGATGTATAATCTTACTTGCAATATTTCTGAGTACGATAGGCACTCAAAAAAATAAAGCTATTTGTCTATGTATACTTTTTTTGCTCACAGTTTTCAATTAAAAAACCTGGGAAAAATTAAGCACACAAATTCCCCCAGCTCTAGAGATTAAGTTAAGGCCATTACTTAGAGCAGCCTGCAATAAGATGTCATTAACAGAATGCACTACTCTAATCTTACCGTCCCACCACCAACACCAAGTCCTTGTCTACTCGTCATAATAGTGATGTTCTTCCACTTGGCAACATAGTGTACCTTCAACATTAGTTCAACACCATTTAGTCCCAATCTTTGAGCAAAAACTAACGCAGGAACTAGATGCTCCATGATTCTCTGGAGGATAGGTGTAAATTAAGTTTCAATGGACAAAAACCCTGTGAAACATAACAAATTGCATAGACCTATCATGTCTTCTACTCAAAACACAGAGATATACACGATGCTAGTCATATACGCCTATAATCTCATTGTATTTACATCGACATGCTTAATCGAATTACATCGACATGAGTTCTCTTAGAAAATCAGGCTCCAAATACAAAATCACTAAACAATCCGAAAGAAAGTTAAAGTAAATGCTGAGACTACATGTTGTAAGGTAACATAGAACTACAACTCAATAGGGAAGAGAAATATATTTTATGGGCTCGATGGAGATATATGAATTAATCTGTTAGTGCAATTTCGTTGTTTAATCAATTACAATCCTAGAGAAAGGGGACATGCCTGCTAGCCTGCATTCACACGCCATAACAGGCATTCTCTTTAAGCGAGATCACTCACACCAAGTAGAACTAGACAAAGACAACAATACAAGGTTTTAGAAAAACGTGGGTTAATTGTTGAAAAATGCCAAGTCAAGAATGCATGTAGGACAGTAGGAGGATGGTCATTAAAGAAAAAGACCATTTACGGTATGAAATAGTGCACCACAACATGGATTTGAAGATAATAATGATTCCATAGACTCTATCCAACGTTTCATAGTAGCATGTGATATCAAGAAGAAAATTGATCATTTAAGAAACTCTAAGACTGTCAAGCAAGTCAGATAGCGACTTTTTCTAATTGGAGAAGTACTTGACATAGCAAATTGAATAAAATATAGTGCTAATCTATATGTTCAATGACGATGGGCTAACTAAGGTTATTCTGCATGATATCCAGTGGTGGCAGATAATGTTTATTAATGGGACTAGAATAGGACATTTAACGCAGAGTTGAAGTTACAGGAGAAACACTTAAAAAGCCAGGAACTTTAAGTTAAGTAGGACAAAGACATGATATATCAAGTGTATGTTTTGCAGAAGTAGCAGGAGGATTAAGGATGATGTGAGTATCAAGGATAAGGGGTAACTAAGAAGCATAATATCTGGTATCTCGGGTCAGTATTGCAGGAGGGATATATTGATTAACATGTTACTCATCAAGCAACAGCAGTCAGCAGGTTAAATGAAGTAGAGCTGCGCTTCTAGAGCGTAATCTGATGGTACTACTCCCACTAAAGTTGAAAGGAAAACCTATAGGGCGGCAGCGAGTCCAGCTAATCTATGTTGTATGGTTTGGAATGTCGCGCATATAAGAAGAAACACAAGCAAAAGATGAGTGTATCTGAGATGCAAACTCTCAGGCGGATGAGCAGCCACACAAGAAGGATAGAGTAAGAGATGAGATCGTTCACAAGAATATGACCTTTTGTAGAGGAGATGAGAGAGAATCACTTGATATTGTTCAGGCCTCCACATGCCCTAGTGACTAGTGAGGAAAGGTGACTTATGCCAAGTTGATGGTGAAGAGTTAGAGGTACATCGCAACGAACATGGTTAGAAGTAGTAAGAAAACTTGATTGCTACAATACACCAAAAAATGTGGTTTACAAGGGGAGCGTGGAAGAGAATCCCACGTGTTTTGGGAAAACAAATTACTTGAGTTGGTAAAATTTGTAGTGATGAAAAGCCAAGCACTATGTGGTGAGTACAAGGGAGGGAGTATAATTAACATGCTAAAGGCAGAAACAAGTGATTTAGAAGATTACTTAAAGCACTATGGGGTGTGATGACATGAGGATTAAAACAGTTGGAAACAAATAGGATAAATGGTGTTACAGATTTTAACAAACAGAATAAATGGCGTCATCACAGTTAAGATAGAGTTATCTTAGTAAAATGGATAAATCTTGACTTGGGAAGTTGAGAGATGTAAGAGCTTGTGGTTTACGGAAGAATACTACAGATGAGCCGAATGGCAGTCAGAATTCAAGTCACCAATCTAATGCTTTCTTGAGTCGAGCTAAGTTGTAATGTGCATGTAATTCTCTCTCTGAGGATATCTATGTTCACTGATATTGATGACGCATTAACATATTATGAAGGTATACTGCTTAAGATTATGTAAATCGTGTCACTAGGAGCCAGAGAAAGAATTAAAAACTGGACAACAACCGTACTGCAACCCGGGCTCCCTTCACTGCTTTGAGTCCACTCCCAACCTTCAAATCGTAATACCTGAATGCAATTGTCATTAGCACTTTAGGTAAAGAATTCTTCCAGTCCAAGTAAGGAACGACATAAATAAAATGCAAGAGTTTAAAGTCAACATCAAGGATAATCCGAATTTAACGAGGTGATATATATAGCTCCAAGAACAAGGGTGATATGATCAACATTAGGAATAAATCAAAACTATTATGGCACTATACAGTCAAATACATGAAAGAGCATCAAGTAAGTCAGTCCGTATACTAACTTTAGACCATTTGGAAGAGTTGTATATTCGCTCTCCGGAACTTTTGCTCCCTTAAGCTTTAGCAAGCAAGAAACTCCACTGTTTAAGTAATGAAAATTTCAGAACGTCAAGACTGGAAAATCTGTATAGCATGATTAGTTGTCATGCAAGTAAAATCTTATAGCTCTTCTGCTTGTGCTAACAGCGCCAGCCACATCACAATTAGGAATTCTGACAGCTGCTCATAGAAGTTAATCAGGCACTATTAGCTATAGCACATCCATGATTTGGACAATTTGATGGTTGGCATGTCAACAAGTGTCTACAGTTTCTATCAAAAAAGGATCGTACATAGATGTTTAGTTTGTATCTCTTTCTGACCGGGAAGGCAGGTCCTTACTTGCCCCTTTTTTGCTTATCTTTGATCACAACTTTCCTTTTACATGGCTTGGCCACTTTATTTTTTCAAAGAAACATGCTGTATTTTCTTGTCATTTCAATCATTTGTCACTAAGTGGGAAATAGTGAGTCATTCTAATTCTAACAAGCGAGGGACTAGAGAATTTCTTGCATGATTTGACACGGTGGTCTTACACATACGTGAAAGAGAAGATGCTTGTAAGCATGAATTCATTCAAATGGTTTAAGTACCCCGTTTCATAAAATTAAGAGTTGAAGAAAGGGCAAGGGCAGGATATTCAGTTGATATGATTAGTAGGTCAGATAAGACTGGAAATTTACTGGTAATAAGTCCTCTAAATTAATGAAAGAGACCATATAGGACTTAAACAGCAAGACTTAAGAAGGGGGCAGCGGAATTCCAACGTCCCAGATTATTTGCCATGCTAGTTAGTATGTAGTAAGGTTTAGGCTAGAGGAACTACCCTGGAGGATCTACTACTTAATAATAGTAGTGAGCAACAATGAGGAGCATGAAGGATACTGATCATGTTAAAGACGCATGTCTCATTTTCCCACTTCTTGCTCTTTGACGTGCACACTATTCTCCAGATTAAGCAGTGCCAAAAATACTGGCCACCAAATAGCGTCGACTAGTGGGTCCAGATGCCAAATCTTATCGGACTTTTCTTGCTCATCTTCTTTTTGATTCATGGTCCAATTTGAATAAAGTAGTAAACTCATTTTGGAACACATTGACCACAGCAAATTTAACTACTAAGAACTTCGACACAGACTCAAGATAATACTATTGGGTACCAGCAGCTTGTATTGTAGAGAGAGTATTTTGATTGCTAAATATCAAAGAAAAGGCTGCAAGAAGAAGAGCGTGTGGAATTGGACAAGTGGGAGAGGATTAAGAAGAACATGTTTCCGTTGCCAATGTTGCTAAAAGACTATTTGATTGTAAAAAGATTCCCTCATTCGATATATATTGTTGAGCCCAAAACCTGAGCTTTTGCATCAGCATTTGTTCTGACATATGCAACTGGGCTTAATATCACGGACCCTCCACATGCGTTCTTTCATAGAAATCAATATTAGAGCACATTCCGAATGATCCTCGAGTACCATGCTGGTGATTCTTGGAAGAATGCAACTTTTGTCTCTTGGCAAGTCACAGTCACGCCTTGTGGAGACTGATAATCAACTGAAAAGGGTCAGAAGGACTTTGATGTGGTAGACTCGCATGTAAAGAAGGGTTGTTGACATCACGTAAGATTGTCACATCATTGCAAAAATGACAATGTACGAGTTGATACATATGATTGACCCCAAAACAAGACGCCTTAAGCTTCTTGGCGAAAATCAAATGACTTCTGGTAGATTCGCAAGTGAGCAACAGACCATTGGGTCACGAGAAAGATCGCCCCCACATGGTTGGACTGGACCCATGACCGAATATCTTAGTCTGTTGAGTACTTGCATAATCGAACAGCCAGTGTATCTGGGCTATTATCATCCAATTGCCCCTACACTTTAGTCTCTCTTATTCAGCTTCATATGAAATTTTTATTCCCAAGGTATAAGTGATAGGAAATGAAATTCAGAATGTTTCCAATCAGCAAGAAAGCATAACAGAGAGCTTTCATCACATCAAACGTAAAGGCTTGAATTGAAGAAACTCTGTACATAACTCTATTCAGAACTCATCCTTGATTCTAGTTTGCAAGACCCAATTATTATTTCAAATTCTACCTGTAATTCAGGGTATATATCAAAGCAGAAAGTGAAATAACCCAAACTAACCTGCTGCAAGTAAACTAGCCATCAATGCCCTCCTTCCCTCCATTTGTAAAGATGGTACAGCAGGTTTTGTTGTCGCCTCTGAGGAAGATGATGAGCAGTGACATGGCAAGATTGAAGTACTCCTCTTGGTGGGTCTTCTCCATTTGGACAAAAAACAACCCTCTTGGAGAGGCTGGTGCAGGAGGAGGGAGAGTTCCATGGAGTCGGTTGGAGAGACACTCTTGACAGTTGTAGGAGAATAATGGGAAAAAGATTAGTTAGCCGTGTTGGTCCAAGTTTTATAGTAGTAGAGGGAGAGAGTGGGAGGATAACATAGTCAATCCTATCCACTATTTTTCCACTTGGGAATAATGCCTTATGCTCTAACTGGGGAGCAATAGCAATGATAATACATGTTCTTTTTTAAACAAGTACAACCAAGTCCGGCATTTAAAAGATTTGATTCATTAATATCTTTTGATTAAATATTCCTTCCGATTTTTTTTTACACAGATTAAAGATTTAAGTAAAATATTATATGTTTTTCATTCAACGTCTACGTTGAAAAATGATTCAAAGTTGTTAAAGATAAGTTGTTCTACAATTATCTTCTAGCAGTTTAACGACTTAGTAGTGTAAGCTTAGTGGCGTAATGGTTCATGTGTAAACCTATATAAAGGCACTAGTGGTTTATTATTTTATGTGCATCAAACAATTGAATGAAAGGCAGTAGTGGTTTATCATTTTATGTGTATGAAACAATTGAATGAAATATAGAGAAGGGAGAGTGGGTTAGAGAGAGAAAATAGGTTAGTAGAGTGTTAAATGTGTAGAGAGAAATGAATTAAAAAGTATAAGAAAATGGGTGATAGAAATTTAAATGTGAAGAGAGAAATATAATAAAAATATATATATAAAACGGTAAATACGTAAAAGTACATGTATAATCTTTTTTAATTTGAAAATACATAATTTTCGTGAGACGGTCCGAAAAGAAATATATGATCAATTTTTGTCTGATGGAAACATCTGCTTCAATTTCAGATACATATTCTCAATATACCTTTCAATGTTACTAATCACATCTCCCTGATCCCTACATACCTGAAATAACAAAGCAACTGATATCCGATGTCATTAATTGTTCCATTGTTATCCTAATCATTGAACGAATGAATTGAACCACAATTTGTCGATGTATTATAGTTATTACCATCTTAAATTCCATACAAAAACCCCGATCGATGAAAATTTTCGATCGTAGTGGAAACGATACACTTGATCATCTCTGTGTTTACGTAATTCTTGCGATCCCGAGCGTCACCTTTCCTGAAGAAGGAACTATATGGCACTCTAGACCAATTTGGCAAGTCACTTGACTTGTTCACCTCGTGTTTCCTCAATGTCTCAATGGAACAACTTTTGACAACCTCTTCCACCTCCTCATCATTCTCGAAGGGATACCCAAAAAAGGGAAGCCAAGCTCTTCAAATGAGTCCTGCAATCATTCTTTAGTTCCTCATAAGTTAGAAAGAACACTTTTTGTTAGGTCTCTCCAAGCTTTCTTTTCTGTATCCATCGCATGATCGTAGTAAGGTCCATATATGGCAACCCCACTGCAAAACTTGTCTACAGCCACATCAAGTGGCAATATACCTTCCCTAAATTTCTTCAGAGAATGCCATAAGTATACGCCGTGTATTCAGCATACACGGCGTAGACAACAAACCGTGCAGTAGCTTCATATGCTTGTACATCATGCGCACGTTTTGTTGGCATTTTACTAATTTTAGAGTATGTCAATACCTCACCCTTCTGAAAGCAACTTAATTCCTAGAACGAGCTAGTTGCAATTATTTTTGGCCTGTTTTTCCAACTCATTTCAAAGTAGGCTATGAAGTTGTCAGCTTCCTTAAATTACAAATGTCTAATAGAGGAGTACTGTTGTGTTGATTCCAACACGAAGTGCCAATACGGAGTACTAACTTCCTTATGCTATGTATATGTAGCATGAAGAATGGAAACCTTTCAGGTACTTTGTTATGCAATGAACATAACTTCCTTTGCAGGAGGAGTGTTTCTCTGCATCATCATAATTAGAAGGCCTTGGCACTTAATGGCCATTCTTCTTCTCATCCAATCTTGGCTTTCGTATTTCTTTCCCTTCGACCCATCTTTTGAACTTTTCAATCAACCTTCTCCTCTTTGAATGAGCACGAAAGCTGGTTGTCAAGACTAAGCACGCCTGACTATGCTGCACATTGGGACCATCCAATTCGCCCTCTGATCTGAAATCAGCCTGATCTCCACTTCCCCCAAATTCCAAGTCCAATTTTTCCTTCTTTCCGTCCGGTTTTTCTTCTTGTTCTTGATCCCTTCTCATCAGCTCGTGCCTTAAGCATGCATTGCACCACCTTAGGTATTTTAGTTCGTTAAACTCAGCAGTTCGATCCTTTTGGAGTTGTTCTAGTTCATTTAATAGCCGATAGTAATCCTCTTGTGCCACTTTTTGTGCTTCAACCTGCAAAATTTGTGACCTTTAGAGTACCAAAACCAAGAATCATGAGAATGTTATAAACCTATGAATCAAAATAGTCCCGGTTGAGGATGATTCCTTCTACTTCTAGCTTCTTCGTGTAATACTGGGTACTGTAGAAAAATCAAAATATGGTAAATAATCAGGGAACTACAAAAATATTCATTTCAAAGTTCGGCAATGAAGAGAGTTGTAATAATCGAGACCTATGTCAAATAGGATCCGACATGTCTTTTGTTCTTTTTGATCGACGGACTATAATGTCACACATTGCTTTCTAGAGTAAGTTTTCTTATTGCATCTGCACATCCTCTTAACACGTCACAAAGATAAACCCGGGAATTCTGCAAATTATTATCCCTAAGTACAGATTTCTCGAGGATGAGGGTTGGAAGCAAATTCATATTAGAGAAAGCAGTCATTTGGAGCGGAGTTAGCCCCATCAATACATGTAACTCCTTCCTTTATCTGTTCAGTATCCGGTTGGCATGAGTTTTGAGCGTCAAATGAGATTCTAAGAGATTTCCAAATTTAAGCACACGTACATAGACACATATTGAAAAGATTTAAGTCTAAGCTGAGTCTGTGCTCATATCCTCCAACGGAAGTGACATTTCAGAGAAACTAACCCTTGGAGAGTCTGGATTTTCAGCTGCCATCTCTAGCTGGTTGATCAGTTCACTCTTCTCCTCCTGCAATCTCATCACAACAGTTTTCAGCTCATCAGTCTCATCTTCCAGTCCCTCGATAGTAGCTGCCCTTCTTTCAATTTCTTCATGACTACGCAAAACTTCTGCTTCTGTTACTGCAATCTGCAAATTCTGTTCAGCTAAAGCACGAGAACGCTCTTTTAATTTTCTCAGTAGCTTTTGGACCTTCCTATGAAACAACCCATTCTCCATTCTTGAACATTCAAGCTGCTCTGAAACATTTAGGAAGTCAACTACCGTGCCCTCAAACCTCTTGTTTTCGGCCTCTATTGATGATAACTCCCTATTCAAGAACTCAACTCTGTCAATCTCTAATACTAACCTGTTTAAGAGCTCCACAAGCACCATTTCTTGCTCTTTCAATTCTTGATAGCGATGAAACCGCGTCTCTAACTTCCATTCTCTCTCTTGAAAAACTTCTATTCGAGTCTTTAGTCCTTCAATTTCTTCTTCTAGTTCATAACATCTATCTTCACTTTGTAGAGATTCTTTTGAAGTCCCGTGTTGTATACTAATGGAAAATTTTCCATCCTCTACATTGTGAGATGAAGACGTCGAGTCGAGGCTAAGAAAGCTCTCTTCATATCTACAGACCTCCTCAAGATTGGTTTGTAGAGAGTTCACTCGTGTTTGATCAGAAGGTGAAGCTTTGAGAATTGAACTTTTCCTAGTTGTGATCCTGGCAATGATAAAACCTGCCACAGAGATAGCCAATGGAATTCCAGCCTTGAAGAGAAGTGGCTTCATGACTTCGACCTTTGTTCTTGAGCCCTCCATCTTGAAATAGTTTCTTTGATTATCAATGTCAAAACTCAGCAAGCAATTTGGATTGAATTCAACTTGTTGATCGTTTGGTTTGTGTTCTGTTTTTTTGGTGGGAATCAGATTGTGTTGTTGCAAAAAAGTTTTTGCTAAAAATTCTTTACTTGTTAGGTCTGCTTTAAGCTTTCCTTTTGTTTAGAGAAATAGTGGGTTCTTGCTTTTTGACCAAGCTATAGCTCCTTAAAGGCACGTTCATATCTCTTGCATCATGTTGTTTTGGAATCTGGTTCCTTTTAGATTGATGTAAATGGATTTCTACTTTCTAGCATGGGATACATGTGATTAATATGGGCAACATAGTTGACCCTATCGAGTATCAATTTTGAGTGGATAGTTCCTAATTGTTACGTGTATCATGTGTTTGAAACAAGTTAAAAGACGATAACAAAGTTCACAAAGAATTAATTTTCTATGATCCGACTTCACCCAAACTCGAATTAGGAACTTCTAGATAAATTTTTGAATGCTTTACCGTATCCACAACTTTGCCATACATGTAATGTTACCATATGTGTAACTTCACCATGTGGAATGTGATTTCCATGTTCTGGAGCCCCTACACCTAAGCAAAGCAAAATTGAAATTGTGTCTAATAGAGACTTCAACCAGCCTATTCCCAAGAGCATTGTGCATTGCCTTATGCAATTAATGGAATCCAAACCTCAGTCATTGCCAAAGCATCATAATGTTCAATTTTTTGAAAGGAAAAAAAAAGGGTTCTTTGTTTTGTTTTTCTTCTTTATTTTATTTTAATTTTTTGAGGCACTAGACATAAGGATTTGGGCCAAATCCTCAAGTCTGGGCCTAGGATTGCTTTGAAGCTTGGGTTTCATGTCTGTTCAAGGGCTTCCCTTTTGCGTTGGCCGTTCAAAGATTTATCTGGCCCAGTGTCATTGAACCAGACTATGGCCGCCCAATGGATCTTCCTATTATATAACAGAAGGGGGGCATCATTACATGGAAGGAGAGGATGATATTTAAAATCGTGCATTGGGTGTCCTTCCTTGAACGGGATAAATTTGGCAAAGAGACAGCCCTTCTACCAACCTAAAGTGGTTGTGGTGATTGGTGAACCAAAATGGGTGTGGGGGTTTTGGGCGGAGCAATGGAGAAGTAGTGGTGGTCGTGGTGGTTTATGCTGTAAAGGGTGGAGAAATTAAATCTGTATAAGGGTTGACATCAGTAATAAAGTACAATTACATGACATCAGTATAAAAGTACATGTTCATAACGGATCAATGACAGTTGACACAAATTTCGAGTTTCTGGCCAGTACTATTACATATCTGAGCTTTATGTCCTTGATCATAATGCAGTCCTAACTTCAGCAAAATGGGTGTAATTAACTTGAACGTCAAAGGGTTTAGAAGTATTTTATTCCTAAAAAATCTAGAATTGAGATAAGCTGTTATTTACGCTTTTGTTTTTATTTATTGAACTATGTAGGAACTTTTGAATATACATTTTGATGATATGGTGCTTATTAAAAACACCGACAAAAGTTACCGAGTAGTGAGTAGTCAAAATGGAGTAAGATGTTGCCAAAAATTACAAGTGTTCGGTAGGAGACTACACTGGTTGATTCCAAAACAAAGTGCCTACATAGGAGTACTAACATTTTGAGCTTTATAAGTTTGCCTTCTCCAAGCAACCTTATGCAATGTAGCATGAAGAATGGCAACTTTTCAGATCAGTGGTCATGCAATGAGCATAGCTTCCTTTGCAGGATGATGTTTTTGTCTGCATCATCAGAATAAGAAGGTCTTAGCCCCTAATGGCCTAATGCCCATTCTTCTTCTCATGTCCATTTCCATTCCATCCGATGCCAGTTTCCTCCGATCTTTGTTTTCCCTTTTCTTCCCCTTCGATCCATCTTTTAAACTTTTCAATCAACCGTCGCCCCTTTGAATGAGCGAAAAAGCTGGTTGTCAAGCCTAAGCATGCCTCACTATGCTGCACATTGGGATCGCGCTCTGATCTGAAATGCCCCTGATCTTCACTTCCCCCAGATTCCAAGTCCAACTTTTTCTTCTTGCCGTCCAGTTTTTCTTCTTGTTCTTGATTCCTCCTCATCAGCTCGTGCCTTAAGCATGCATTGCACCACCTTAGGTATTTTAGTTCGTTAAACTCAGCAGCCCGATCCTTTTGGAGTTGTTCGAGTTCATTCAGTAGCTGATAGTAATCCTCTACTGCCACTCCTGCTTCAATCTGCAGAAGGTGTTTTGTTTAGAGTACCAAAACCAAGAAGCTTAAAAATGATATTAACCAGCTGGTTGAGGATGATTCTTTGTACTTATAGCTGCTTGCTGATATTGGGTACTAGTACAAAAAATCTGAACATGGTAGATAATCAGGGTACTAGAGAGTTGTAATAATCGGGGCATACGTCAAAAGAGGTCTAACATGTCTTTTGTTCCTTTTGATTGACGGATTATAATGTTTTCTAGAATATGTTTTCTTATTGCATTTGCATCTGCACTTCCGCTAACATGTAACAAAGATAAAGCCCGGAATTATGCAAAATATCTTCCCTAAGCACAGATTTGCTTGGGGAGAGGGTGGGAAGCTAATTCATAAGCAATCATTTGGAGTTGGCCTCATCCTACATGCAACTCCTACTTTTATCTTTCAGTATCCGGTTGGTTCAAGTTTATAGCATCAAATGAGAAGATATAGTCTAAGTTGAGTCTGTGCTTATATCCTCCAATGGAAGTGACGGTTTAGAGAAACTAACCTTTGAAGAGTCTGGATTTTCAGCTGCCATCTCTAGCTGGTTAATCAGATCACTCTTCTCCTCCTGCAATCTCATCACCACAGTTTTCAGCTCATCAGTCTCATCTTCCAGTCCCTTGATAGTAGCCGCCCTTCTTTCTAATTCTCCATGACTACGCAAAACCTCTGCTTCTGTTACTACAATCTGCAAACTCTGTTCAGCTAGAGCACGAGAACGCTCATTTAATTTTCTCAGTAGCTTTTGGACCTTTCTATGAATCAACCCATTCTCCATTCTTGAACATTCAAGCTGCTCCAAAACATTTAGATACTCAACTAGTATGCCCTTTAAACTCTTGTTTTCGGTCTCTATTGATGATAACTCCCTATCCAAGAACTCAACTCTGTCAATATCTAACACCAACCTGTGTAAAAGCTCCACAAGAATCAATTCTTGCTCTTTCAAGTCTTGATAGCGAAGAAACCGCGTCCCTAACTTCCATTCTCTCGCTTGAAAGCCTTCTATTTGAGTCTTTAGTCTTTCAATTTCTTCTTCTAGTTTATAACATCTATCTTCAGTTTGTAAAGATTCTGCTGAAGTCTTGTGTTGGATACCTGTGGAAAACTTTTCATCCTCTACATTGTGAGTTAAAGATGTCGAGTCGAGGCTGAGAAAGCTCTCTTCATGTCTACATAACTCCTCAAGACTGGTTTGTATAGAGTTGACTTGTGCTTGATCAGAAGGTGAAGCTTTTAGGATTGAACTTTTCCAAGTCATGAACCTGGCAAAAATAAAACCTGCCACTGAGATAGCTACTGGTATTCCAACCTTAAAGAGAAGTGGCTTCATGACTTCTACCTTTGTTCTTGAGCCCTCCATCAACTCAGCAAGCAAGTTGGATTGAATTCAAGTTGTTGATCGCTTGGTTGGTGTTCTGTTTTTTTGGTGGAAATCAGATTGTGTTGTTCCAATGAAGTTTGTGCTGAAAATTCTTTACTTACTGGGTCTGCTTTAAGCTTTTCTGTTGTTTAGAGAAATAGTGGGTTCTTGCTTTTTGACAAATCTATAGCTCCTTCAAGACACCTTTCATTTCTCTTGCATCATGTTGCTTTGGAATCTGGTTCCTTTTAGATTGATGTAAATGTAATGCACAATTTGTGGGTTTCTTGCATGGAATACATATGATCAATATGGACGACATAGTTGGTCCTATGGAGTATGAATTGGGTCGACAATTCAAAATTTATACGTCCATCGTGCTAAGTTAACCTTTGAAGCGAGTCAAAGCCGATTCATAAAACTTGCAAATAATTGATTTTCCATTATTCGACTCCACAAAAACTCGAACTAACAACTTCGAGGATAAAATTTTGAAGTCGGTTTACCAATTTTTCCATTTACGCAACATTGCCATATACCATATGTTGTAACTTTCCACCACAATTCCCACCAAAACATGTGTAACTTGACCATGTGGAATATGATTTCCATATTTTGGAGCCCCTACACCTAAACAAAGCAAAATTGAAATTGTGTCTAGTAGAACTTCAACCATCTCATTCCCACGAGGATCATGCATTGCCCTTTGCAATTGATGGAAGTCAAACCTCAGTCATTGTCAAAACATCATGTTATTAAATTTTTCTTTAACCAAAAAGAGGGGGGGGGAAAGGTACTCTTTTTTTTTTTTGAAGCAGTAGGCTTGAGAATTTGGGCCAAATCCTCAAGTCTGGGCGTAGGATTTGAGGCTTGGATCTGGCCCACTGTCTGTGAACAATACTAATGGCAGCCCAATAGATTTCTATCATAAAACCAAAAAAAGAAAAAAGAAAAAAAGAGGTGGGGGCACGTGGGGGGTTGGGGGTTTGACTATTTGACTCACACGTCAATCAATAATTAGTACCATCATCATTACATGGAAGGAGGGGATTGATATATTTAAATTGAAAATCATGCATTTGTGTGTATGTCTTTCCTCGAACTGAATAAATAAATAAATAAATTTGGCAAAGAGACAGCCTTTCTATGTACTACACCAACCAAAAGTGGTCCACACTGCTGTTATTTTAAGGGCTAATTACACCCATGTTTCTGAGGTTTTGGGGTAATTACACGCGATGACACAAAGTTTCAAAATGTAACACTTATGTCCATTAACAAACGGAATACAAAAATACTTAACGGTTTTGACAAAAAGACTTAATTGCCCCTGACTTTAAAATCAATTACTCACTTAATTTACTGTTTATTCTTCTTCCTCTCCCCACACCCACCCCCACCCCCCACCCCCCACCCCCCCCCCGCGCCCCCACCCCACCCACGCGTCTGCCTCTTCCTCTCCCCACACCCAGCACCCACCCCCACCCCCCCGCGCCCCTACCCCACCCCCACGAGTCTGCCTCTTTCTCTCCCCACACCCAGCACCCACAGCCCCCCCACACCCTGCCCCTACCCCCGCCCCCACGCCGTCTGCCTTCCCCGTCAGCGCAATAGCAGGCCCTCCGGCGAGGCACCGGTGCCGCAAGATCGCGGTCGTACTCCCGATCTGCCTGTCGCCATACCGGTCACCACCATCACCGCCGCGACCTACCTCCGTACCCCGCGTCGTCCGAGATCGCAAGCATCACCGAGCTATGTCGCGACATCGGCCTCCTCCGTCGAGATGCGCGCCACTGTGACCACCAGCAAGGCAGCGCCATCACCACCACGATGGGCTTGCACCATCGCGCCCACCGGTGCGATCGCCGTCATTGCAATGGCCAGATCTGTCTCCTTCCCAGCGGCGTGGGTTCGCCAAGGAGCTTGCCGGAGGCGTCTCGGCAGCTTGGGTTAGCCAAGGGGCTTGCCGGCGTGGTGGGGTGGTTCTGCAGGATGGTGGGGCGAGGGGGGCTGCTGGTGGCGTGGGGCAGGGGAGGGGGCTGCTGGCGGCAGAGGGAGGCTGCCGGCGGTGACTTAAGAATTAGGGTTTAAATTGTGGAGAGAGAAAATTAGGATATCAAATTATTCACGATATACTGTACAGGGGTAGTATTGCCATTTTTAAAATACGTAGTGACGAAAATTATACTTTTTGGACGGAATACTGACGGTTGGATAAAAGTGTTACTTTTTTTAACGTTTTTGGTCACGTATGTTACATTTTGAAACTTTGTGTCCTCGAGTGTAATTACCCCCAAACCTCAGGGACATGGGTGTAATTAGCCCTTATTTTAACCTGCACACATGTAATAAAATGTTGAAAAATCGTTTTGTTTCTTACGAGTGATAATAATAATGTGGTTGATAGAGATACACCCTACGAGTCACGACCCGGAAATGAATTTTACAAATATATAGAATCGAGGTGGCTGATTGTAATAGCACGTGTTATAAATTAACGAATGAAATTTAACAACATCCATTGATTTCTTATATCGGATGTGTAATGTCATATTTATGATTGTTGTAGTGGTTTCTCGTACAAAAGATACATTATTACATGAATAGAGATACTCATGCCCTCCCTATTTTTGTCGCACCGAGGAATACTCAACACGATTTTTGTCGCATTAGAGTTTATACAGGCCTTTTTTTTCAAAAACAGAATGAACTATTTCAAACGTTAAGCCTCTATTTCAAGAATATGGTTAAGATTCTTAATCACTGCATCACTCGGAAAGCATAATAACGAGATTGTAAGAGAAATATGAGGCCTCAACCGTTCCATCACTCCTTGCATTACGGATGGTAAATGTTGAAAAGTGAAATTTTGAGCTCCAATTTCTACATTAGTGATGATAAGTGGTGAATAGTAGAAACATTTCGTGATTTCATGATTTTACAAGAGCAAGTCCCAGCCAGTTTAACCGTTTATCAATCTAAGTAAATAAGGAATTACGCAAATGAAACTATACTTAGCCCACATGAACGAGTTAAATCTGTATATATCTAGTATAGAAAGAATCCAATTCATAATACTCGGATCTCAGTTTGGATGCAAATGTGACTAGTGAAATTGCTTCACTCAGTAGTATCTTGCTTTTGGTGTTATTCTGCATCGAGGGAATGATATACTAACATATGCATGACTTATATATCATGTAATTTTGGCCCTGTTGTTGCACTAATGATCTCTGTCGCTTTCAAATTCATATACATAACAATATGCATGATCTTCTCATGTTGGGCTCCTTTCAGCGTATCAGAATTGCTAATGTTTATACAATAATTAGATCCAAAGAATCAAATAAATATGCAGCTAATCCGGTTTGTACTCCGAAGGGCTTCATGAACTTATGCCCATTCCAGATTTCAGACAATGAAATTGAAATTTGCAGGCAATAATATAGCAGAATAGAAGAATATTGTGTGATTTGATAGTAGCCAACTGCTTCAATTTTAGATACGCATTTTCAATGTAACTTGCAATGTTACTATCTCTATTTTCCCTTACATACTTAAAACAATAGAGCTGATGTCCTATGTCATTCATCGTGGTCCCAATTGTTAGGCTTTCTACCAACCCAAAGTGGTCCGGATTGTTATCTTTACCCACACATTTTTACGAAGTCAAAACTCATTTTTTATAGTTGATATAGTGGAGTTTCGCAAGTTTCTGACTCTTAAATGAACAGTTGTTATACTAGAATTTTATAAAATTGAGGCGGTCGGTAGTACCAACACATGTTACAATCAGCAAATTAAATTTTACAACTTTCTATAATCTCTTCAATTGCATGTGCCATGTCATTGTTATTACCGTAATAATGAATAGATGTAACAATCCGGGTGGTGCCTGTACTATACGCGTTTTGTCATATTAGTTCTTAAACAATATTTTTATCCATTTTAGTCTTTAAACATTACGTCGTTTGTCAAAGTGGTCATTTTTTCCATTTCAATCCATTTGTGGACCCCACATGAGGGGCACAAAGGAAATTTTAGGCCTATAAGCCTCAAATCATTTCAGACAAGACCTAAACCATACAGATCAAACACATAAGAACAATAAATCCTAGATTTCCTAACAATAACATCAACAAAACCTTAGACAGTACCCAGAACAAATACATCTCAAACACAAAGAAAATCCATTTTTGCACACTCACACATCAAGAAATAGATTCTCTCTTACAGACAGATAGAGAGAGAGAGAGAGAAAAATGAATAATTGAAAACTTTAATTTTCATTGATAAAACTACAGATCGATCGATTCATATTTTACCCCTAAAATCATCTACCCAATCATCCAGATCCAAACAAATATTAACCACCCAGGTCCCTTAACCTACCCCGAAAACAAAATACAAAGTAAACAAAAATATAGCTACTAACACCGGTCCTAATTCCTGACTTTCTGATTAAGCCATCTCACCACGGATCCTCCTCGCTAGCTGGATATCCTTGGGCATGATCCTGACCCCATGGCGGAGCTCTGGAACCTCAGGTCTGTCTTAAAGTCCTGTGCAATCTTGCGGATGTTCCTCTAGAAGGGCAGCTTGCAGATCAGCAGCTCGGTGCTCTTCTGATACTTTCGAATCTCCAGGAGTGCCATGGTTCTGAGCCTGAAGTGGCGGGCTTCTTCACCCCGCCGGTGACCGGCGCCGACCTCCTAGCCACCTTTGTCGCCAACTACTTGCACGGGGGATTTCCAACCCTAATCCCAATTTTATTGACTCTGAGATCCTGATTTCTCTCTCTTTGAAATAAATGCAAAGGTTTTTCTTCCTCAAAAGCTGCGAAGGGTGTGTTGTTTTGGAGAGAAGGGAAACAGACAGGTAGGGGAGAGGGGAAGTGTTCTTTGTGCCCCTCGTGTGGGGTTCACAAACGGACATTTTTGGACGAAAATAGAGAAAAGGACCATTCTGACAAACGGTGTAATGTTTAAGGACTAATAGATAAATTTTTTGTTTAGGGACTAATATGGCAAAACACGTATAGTACAGGGGACCACTCTGGTTGTTGCCTCTAATGAATATTTACTCGTATAGAAGATGCATTGTAGCGTGAACAACCGTATTCATGCCCTACCAGTTCCCCCTTGACTCAACTTGTTTTTGTGTAGTATTAGAGCTTATATAATTTCAAAAAAAGAAAAAGAAAAAAAGAATTAACACAAAGTTTGAACCATATAAAAGTTAAGAGACTATTTAAAAAAAAAAAGGTTAGGATAAACACTCTCATCACTGTGGAAGCATAATGACCAAATTGAAAGAGTAATACATGGACGCAACTTCCACAGCTCCTTACATTAAGGATTGTAGATGTTGGAAAATGAAATCTGACTCCATTTTTCACCATTTAAACTCTATTTTTTTTTCCTTTTGATAAACCTCTTAGAAGTGTTGTTATATAGTCATGCTTAACCATTACGAGGAATAAGGATGTAGTCGTCCAATGGGAGTACCCCTTACAATAGTAAGCTTATTCGAAAAACTATTTGGAAGGAAGGTTTATAGTAGAATACAATCCTTCAGGAATATACTTCAATAGCAAAAGAAGGGAACTAGACAATAGTCCTATCATGTATGAGAAGTTAAGCGAGTCAAAGGGCAATTGTTCTGGCTTCTTTCTTTGCTAACGCTCAGGATTGAGTTCTTAGGCGGAATCTTATAACCACCACCGAGGTGGAGAATCTTGAAGTGGGAATGTTGATATGAGTAACGAAAAATCTTGTTACTCGAGTAGCATGGGGCATGAGTAACGAAAAATCTTGCTGATATGTGTAACGAATAATCCCGTCCCCTCTTCACTTTGTCTCATTGTCTATCTTTTAATCTGATAGTTGGCACAACAGAAGTAATGTATGCATCCTTTCCCTAAGCTCTATTTAGTAAGAGCATGGGTGCTCCTATTTGAAAATTTAATAAGGAATGATCCTATAAACGAGTGATTGAGTTCGACTCGTCTTCTACGATCTTTGTCCTTCCACTTTAATGATAAAAATAGAGTTCAAGTATTAAAAGGTCAAGTTCAAATATCTCTTCTTAAGATTTGGAATGCTAAAGACTATTAATAGGAGCACATTATTATTTGAGAGATTGCGAAACGGATATTTTTTGGATATCCAGATTTAACAAAAATTCTCCGTCTTTATCCACTTTTATTCCTAAAGACTCACTTATTCAAAGTTGAGCGACATAAAAAGGGAAAAACAAGCACCGCTCTCTTTGATTAAAAAAAAGAAAAACAAACATTAGTAGTTGGTATAAGTACTTATGTTATTCATCATACACTTGACTTTACTAGTATGGAGCACGTGTGTTGTACGTACATGTGGTCGAGAGTAATTTTTTATGTGATATTATTTGCTTTTTCTGGATCAAATAATATAATTCAGTTATGTTTTATTTGCTTTGTGACTTGTTTTAGAATGTATATTTGAGTTCGTAATTGTAATCAATTTAATGTTTAAAAATCTTCTATTTAGGCTTTTGGATTAAAGAAATGTTTGATGGTGCTGCTTAAAAGAAAAGCAAATGGAGAAATTAAAAGAATGAATCTATCTTTATTTTTGTAATTTGTTAAATCAATTTATGGTATAGACTTAAGATTTTTAATTTTCAAGATCGGGTGCTTTGGATTCATCAATAAGAAATGCAACGCACCTGGTATTCAATTGCAAAACTGAACATATTTTCAATTAAAATTGATGTCATATTTAACCCCTTTTTTTATTTTTTTGATGCATATTTAATCCTATTTTTTTCTTTTTTTTCTATTTTTGTTTGTCTAACAGTTTTTTGTTTCTTAACTAATTTTTCATGTATTTCAGTTTCTTTGTTTTGATTTTATTTTTTAGTTTTTCAATTTGTTAATTGTTTGCTAACTCAAAAATTCAAAGAAAAAGAATTACAGTTCTCATTACTCAATTCATTATCCAATATTTATTTCATTTCAATCAATTAAAAATGGAGTAATAAAGGAATTTGCCTTTTTTCGTTTCTTATCACACTTTTCATTTCACAATGTTTAGAATAGATTCATTACTCAATATTCATTTAATTACAAGAATGAATGCTGAAGTTGGTACGGTAGAATATTTGTTTAATGTAAAAAGAGAAAGGAGAGAACAGAAACATAGATGTCTCAAGTGCAAGAAATGGCCCATATGTTTACCATATTCGTTTTCTGTGTGTGTTTTGTAATGATGATAAAAAATGATTCTTTTTTTTTGTGTACTTTTACCATTTTCTGTTTTCGTCTTGGGTAAAATTACTCAAACAGTGAAAAAAATAAAAACATCTCCGATGTGATTTCAATTTTTTCACCAAACTTAACCCAATGTAAAGAAAAAAGTACCTTTTTTTGTGTGTGAAAATGATAAAAGTGCAGGAGCGTTTTTTCTAACTGAATACGAAAATCATGAAAATAAAAATAGAAAACAAATATGATAAATGTACGAGTTTTTATTGTGTTTAGGCCTATTACAGAGTATAGTGCCTATTAGAATTAGGTTGCACCTAATCATTTTAGTTGGTGTTTTGGCACTATAGGAGTATGCGGATACCAATAGTGCAGCTATGGAACTTGAGTTTGGCAGATGTTTGGCATTAAGGACGTGTGATTGGTTGTGGCTGGCTAGTTTTGGGTCTAACTTTGATTAATTTCTTAGCATGCTAAGTCTCTAGATAGTTTACTGTTAGGAGCTATCTAATTCTAGTTAATGCAAGGTTAGATCTAAGACGTTGTAACAACTTTTTTATTGTCCTTTGAAGGTCATTCGCTTGATTTTGATTAGGGGTTTTGGCCCCAAAGCCTAGTTAATTTGTTTCTTTTATGTTTTATGCTTTTATTAGCGAAATTTTTGTCTTTAATCAAACATAGGATTTTTGCAGTAAGAACGAAAAAATTGTAGGTAAAGAACACCTGCGGCACACTGGAAGATCATATAGATACCAGGTTCAGTGAATATCTATAGTCAAAGTTTAAAAGACGATTTGAGGCATTTGGCAGAGGAAATTTGAATGAAAATTTTTCGGAAGATTAATCTATAGGTGGAAAGACATGCATGAAGATATTTTTACAACAATTGAATGAAGAGAGATTATTTTACAGAGAGAAATGGATAAACCGAAGAGGAAAGGGAAGAGTGTGGAGGAATGCATCAACCGAAAGGAAAAGGGAAAAGTTTTTGAATCGAAATTGTGATATTTGGCACCATATATTTCAATTAACTTTATTTTTTTTTCTTTGGCCAATTTTTTGTTTGTTTGTTTGGGTTTTTTTTTTTTTGAGTACCTGATTTTTTTTTCTTTTAACTGTTTTTTAAGCTTGAACTATTTTTTTTGTTTTTGTTTTTTTATCAACAACTTTTAATCAGTTGGGATATTTAGCGCCATATATTTCAACTAATTTTACTTTTTTTTCTTTGGCTAATTTTTTGTCTGTTTGGTTCTACTGCAATGTAATATTACGAATTTTCTTGTCCCATTCAAGACTTATGATGGTTTATGTCATGTATGTTTGCCTCCACATCATTGACCCTTATCAACTTTATAAATTGTGTGAAAAACACAACATTATTCATTGTGGTCCAGAGAAATTTTAAGTTGTTTTGTTCTCCTACATCTTATTGGTAGACTTTTCTTTGGTAATGTTCAATAAACACGTTACGAAAAAAGTAATTACAGAATGGTGGGATTGTCATTAGAGTAATTAATAGAGGGTAAAAACGGAACAAAAATAACTTAGAGCATTAGTAATTCTTAATCGCAGAGGGATGGGATTGTCATTAGAGTAATTAATAGGGGTGGGATTGTTATTAGAGTAATTAACGAAGAGTAAAAACGAAATAAAATGATTTACAAGATTCATATTTTTATAAATAGTATAGATATATATATAGATTTTAACACCTTGAATAGTGTCTTCTTGCATTCAAACATTTGAAGTTTTTAATCTTGAAACAAAGCATATTAATTAGATTGGAAGACAAAAGGAACCTTCTGCAGTAACGCAAATCAAGTTCATTGCGCTAAATTGCCAGCTTTTTGTGCAGCTAAAGAAATTCAGATAGTTTAGTCCATTGGCATCATACCACGAGACAGGTTATCGATTCTGTCAAAAATTGAGAATTAAAGAAGGGAAAAGAAACCTACATAGCGAAGACCCAAATAACAACCATGAACGAAAAATAGAAATCCCCATGAGTAGTTGCGGTAATCATAGTATAGTTTCGCCCAATCGCCTCTCTCCGTAGCCTAATGGCCCTTCTTTTGATTGAAAATCTCCATTCCCAAACCTCTAGCTAAAGTGCACCACTAAAGCCAGATCTTTTCTTTATTAGCTTAAAAAAATAGATAATATCGAGGTGTTACTCGATAAATCTATACAACATATAAAAGTACGAATGTTGTAAATCATTTCTGGGCGATTATGATCTCCATAAATTATATCAATAACACTTCTAGCCTCCCTTCAAATGAAAAGTGTGATGAGAAAGAAAAACAAAACAAAGAAATCCCTTTGTTACCTCCCCTTTTTTAATTTGATTAAAATGAAATAAATATTAGATAATGAGAACTGTAATTTATCTTTTTTTTTCTTTTTGCATTTTTGAGTTAGTAAACAATTGAATTTTAGATAAACTGTCAAGATTTTACTATTTTCTTGTGCCTGATTAGATGAAAACCGTGCGACGATATTATCACTGTCACCGTTTGTTCTTCCCGTGACACTCCCGGTGCACGTTTCCCTATAAAATCCGAAGGCCACACTTCATCTCTCTGCTGCCGCACCTCCACGCCTTTGTTGCAGCCTGCAGCCACCTCGCTGCTCCTCCAAAACTACACACGCACAATGGAAGCACTCTGCTTCGCTCCGCCACAACACCAGCAAAAACAGCCGCTCCTTCGCCCAAAACTCACCACCAACCCATCATCACAAGCCCCTTCCAGTTGCACATTCAGAACTGTTACAAAATCGCTCTAGATAAATATGTATAGAACAAGATAACCAAAGAAGAAAACACAAGAAATATGAGAGAACTCATATCCACTTTGCACAAGTCAGATTTACAACGCTCCCTCACGTGTATCTCTCAATTGTTTTCCTACTCAGAGAAGGACTCTTCTATCCTGGCCTTCCCAAAGAAGGACTCTTCTTTGGGAAGGCCAGAGAAGGACTCTCCTCTCTTGGCCTACTCAAAGAAGGACTCTTATCTCTTGACCTACTCAAAGAAGGACTATTCTCTCTTTCCTACTCAGAGAAGGACTCTTCTATCTTGGCCTACTTCAAAGAAGGACTCTTCTCTCTTGGCCTACCCAAAGAAGGACTCTTCTCTCTTGGCCTACTCAAAGAAGGACTCTCATCTCTTTCCCTTAAACATAATACAAGATACCTTACTTATACTTGGAGAAAGCAGTGATCTTCTCTCTCCAAGCAATGTGGGACAAGATGTCTTATATACTAAGGGTCAAGTTGCAACCTTCGGTGAGTAACCGATGTGGGACATAAATACAAGACATATATCAACAATCTCCACCTTGGCTTGTATTAACAAACCACTCCATGAGAAAAGTGAAATATGCCTTCAGTACCTTCTTTATGTACTCCACCTTGCATCCCCTTTAAAGGTAGGAATGCACTCCACCTTGAACTCAGCAAGAAAGAAGATGAATCAAGTTCAAGCAATGCTTGAACTTCTCTATCGTGATCGTCTTTGTGAGCATATCAACTGCGTAGGTCCTCGGCCCCATCTGCCACTCAAAGTAGCATAGCGTCAATCCCTCGTCCAGCTGTAACACAGTAATCCCCTTACCTGCGTTGGCCCCATCCTTGGACACCAACGGGATCATCCACTCCAGTTGGCCTTCTTTACCTACTATCATCATCATCACCCTGCAATATGGATTGAGCGCAGTGCTCGACTTCTTCATGAAGTTCATCCCAAGCACCACCCCAAACTCATCCATGTCGATGATGTTGAAATCCTTCTTCCCTGTCCATCTGCAGATCCTCAAATCAACGTTCTTGATGACTCCCTTGTGCGGGTAATACCTCCCGCAATGCGGACCTGCACCATAGAAGCATCCTCCTATAGGGCCTCCATGAGCCTTGTAGTCACGAGATTCACCCTGCTTGCGACTTCCTCCATGCTTCTTTTCCCCTTTGTGATGGTGGCGACATCCCTCGTCCTCATTCCGCTCATTATCGGTTGCCTTGGGCGAGCCACTCTTCGACCTACCGCCTCCCCTTCCTTTGGCATGCTCGTGCCTTAGAGATCTCAGCCTCTCACATTGCTTGAAGTCTCCTAACCTCTCAACAATCATCATGGCAGAAGCCAAGTCATGAGGTTCCCTTCGCTGCAACTCTGTGGCAACCCAATACTGTAACCCGTCAAAGAAGAAGCATAGTCGCTGCCTCTCGAACATCTCTGGTATTTTGAGCATCAAAGCCGAGTACTCCTTAACATACTCGCGGATTCTCCCTTCTGCCTCAGCCGTCGAAGGTTTATCATCAACGCTATCCAGATATAACTGCCTTTTTAGTTCACGCTTGAACTTCTCCCACGTTTTGACATCGCACCCATCCGTGTAGCGATGCCTCCACCATGAGGCAGCTGTATCCGTAAGGCACATGACTGCCATATGCACCTTATTCTCCTCATTGTCAATGTCGAGGGCTTCAAAGTACCGTTCCAAGTGCCACAAGAAGTTATCCATCTGCCACGCCTCTCTCGTTCTATCGTACGATCTCGGCTCTGGCATTTTCTTTCGCTTTGGCTGCACTGCGATACACCCTTGCCTCGTAGCTCTTGTAAGTTCCTTCCTACAAGGAGCTAGTTCTTCTTGAAGCTCCGTGACTTGTCCCTTAAGGTCCTTGCGCTGTTTGCACCTCCCACTTGGTGAAATGGGCGACCCTCTCCTCGATCAAGTCATTTAGCTCCTCCGCGAACACATTGACTTTTCATTCCAGCACAGTTAATCGACTGTCTACCTCTAAGTCATCTAATCTATTGAAGATTAGCTCCACCTGACTTGCAACAGTCCACTGTACCTTCTCCTCGTCAATGTCGAGGGCTTCAAAGTACCGTTCCAAGTGCAAAAAGAAGTTATCCATCTGCCTCACCTCTCTCGTTCCATCGTACGATCTCGGCTTTGGCATTTTCTTTTGCCTTGGTTGCACCGCGATACACCCGTGCCTCGTAGCTCTTGTAAGCTCGTTCTTACAAGTAGCTAGTTCTTCTTGGAGTTCCACGACCTGTCCCTTGAGGTCCTTGTGCTGTTGCACCTCCCCTTTCATGAAATGGGTGACCCTTTCCTCGATCAAGTCATCTAGCTCCTCCGCGAACACATTGACTTTCTGCTCCTTCATGTGTGCTTCGGCATTCTTTATCGCGCCGCTCAAATCCTTCACCGTGCTTTGCCATATGCCAAAATTTGTCTTCCCATCGAATTGTCACAGGCATACTTCATGGTCGTGTCTTCTACATATTTATCCTCTGAAAATCGATTTTAATTTTGCCCAAAAATTAAACCCAAAGCTCTGATACCACTTGTTACGAAATCGCTCTAGATAAATATGTATAGAACAAGATAACCAAAGAAGAAAACACAAGAAATATGAGAGAAATCATATCCACTTTGCACAAGTCAGATTTACAACGCTCCCTCACGCGTATCTCTCAATTGTTTTCCTACTCAGAGAAGGACTCTTCTATCCTGGCCTTCCCAAAGAAGGACTCTTCTTTGGGAAGGCCAGAGAAGGACTCTCCTCTCTTGGCCTACTCAAAGAAGGACTCTTCTCTCTTGACCTACTCAAAGAAGGACTCTTCTCTCTTTCCTACTCAGAGAAGGACTCTTCTATCTTGGCCTACTTCAAAGAAGGACTCTTCTCTCTTGGCCTATCCAAAGAAGGACTCTTCTCTCTTGGCCTACTCAAAGAAGGACTCTCATCTCTTTCCCTTAAACATAATACAAGATACCTTACTTATACTTGGAGAAAGCAGTGATCTTCTCTCTCCAAGCAATGTGGGACAAGATGTCTCATATACTAAGGGTCAAGTTGCAACCTTCGGTGAGTAACCGATGTGGGACATAAATACAAGACATATATCAACAAGAACAAGCAAAACCAAACTGTTCATCAGCGCCGCAGCGTCCAAATCAAAGCTTGAGATCCCTCTGGAACCTGCATTTCCTCTGCTTTCGAAGCCGTTGCCGAACCCTCCTACACTGTTGCGGGTCCCTCCGAACTCCTTGCAGTACGAGCAAGGTAAGGTCGGGGCAGTGCCGGACCACGTGGCTGCAGAAGGTGATGTGAGTGCCATGGAGTACTTGAGGAGATTATTGGTGTCGAAGGTGTACGACGTGGCGGTGGAGTCGCCATTGCAGCTGGCCACGAAGCTCTCGGACGGGTTGGGGGTGAAAGTTTGGCTCAAGAGAGAGGACATTCAGCCTGTAAGTTCCTTACTCATTCACATATGCGCATACAGTTTTTGTCCGCTGTTAATTTTTTGTTGACTTGTTTGCTTTGTGTTATTGTTCCAGTTTGGATTGGTCATGGTCCTGCTTGATTCCAATTTCCACACATCTTTTTTTCATTTTTTTTCCTTTTTTTTGTCAAAGGGTAGATTAGATTAGATTAGATGAATCAATGGAAACCCCCGTGCTTATCACAAAATACTAACTCAGTTGCTTACGAGGGCTATCTCGCTCTGATTCACCTCCGGGAATTGTTAAGAAAGTTTGAGTGCCGATCAGAGGTAGAAGGACTTGGAACCATTGTGTAGGAACTTCGTTAATTCAAAGTTGATAACCTCCTTATGAGAAAACTCTGTCGGGGACGAGCAACTCGAACATCAAAGCTGAAGGAGCAAGGATCAAATAACTATATAACTAATCTGGTGCAATCTTGAATGATAACATCGACTTTTGGGGATGAGAGTATAACCCTAGAGAGCTCTTGTAGTTGTTAAGGGAGCATGCATAACCTTCCAGAGCATCTCCCAGTTCTTGGAATGATGGATTTATTTGTGCCCCCCCCCCAAACCCCGCGCTACGTAGAACTCTTCTACTCTCGCTTTACCACCACCTGAGATGCACAAAACTTTGGTTGGTGTAAGCCAGTCCATGAGAGACTCCATTTTTTACGCGGAATTCCTCTCTTTCACTAAGCATATAGCGATAAACAATAGTTGCCAAATAGGCCTAATGAAATATGCCTAATGACTTCTAAATAGTGACGTTAAAAAGTATCTCGAGTATACATTAAGAATCATTTTAAAATGTTAGCAAATTTTTTTAGACTATTCTACTACCAGATTGCAGCCCAGACAAGTAACTTCTGAATTTCTATGCCTTTGTTTGTTTTAATTGGTGCATAACACATCATCGGATAATAATATACTTTCTCGTTCAATAATGTTTTTCCTTCAAATGTGCGAGGAGTTTATAATATAAGCTTCGAAGTTGCGATCAACATGAACTATTTCTATATTTTTGGGTCAAACATATTTGGACTGTTATACCTTGTACAGGGGGCTTAGATTAAAGCACATCGAAATTTGTCTGTTAGGAGCCTGCCACCAATAAACTATTTCTCACTAGAATTTTTTGTCCGAGTTACTTGTGCCGGTAGGCAGCTTTCCTTTTAGAAGGTAGAGTTGGGACGCATTTCAAAAGAAAAATTGACCAGATCACCTTCTCCAACAATCCTTTTTTTTTTGGATAAATTTTAATAACTTTATTGGCGAGGACTATAAACATCATACACTTTGATTGCCGAGGACTATAAATAATAAGAAAATTGCATCTTCCTTTCAAATTAGCGTCTAATTTGACGAGTCCAATTCAAGTGTAGCGTCGTGGGACAAAATACTGTGTTTACAATTCTCTTTGCCTCCGAAAGAGTCACACCTGACTGTAGAGGTGGCAATGACAACCCAAGTTTATCCGCCCACTAAAAATTCACCCAAACCCACCATTAAATAATTGGATCTAAATTGGTCACTAAAAATATAACCTAATGATCCCGAAGTTTAAATGAGTTTTAAATGGGTGCCATCGACCCATGAAGATATATTGCACTCTTTTTGTTCAAAGTCAAACCTAAAATTTGATCCAACCACACCCACCAACCCACAATCACGCCGCCTCTGCCAACACCTGTCGCCCAATTTGCCTTCCTTTTTCTGCAGCTAAGCAAATTTTATCAGATCAAGTAAGAGCTACTTATACTTAAAAAATCACCCCCAAATTTGAAATGCTATCCACAATGAGAAATTTCAGTCCACTGAACCTATTAGGATGGATCGAGAGCAATTAAAACCAAATTTATTTCATTTTTCGGTGATCCTCAAACCTTTTGATTGTTGCCTCAGTTGGTGGGGTGACGGTACGGTAATGATGGCGGGGCGATGGTGCAAAAAGTAGTGGTGAGACGATGGCGCAGTGACGTTGGCGTAGTGACAATGGCACAGTGATGATGGACCTGAATGATGGTGGTTATTGCGTGCATGACGATTGCGAGATTGACAGATTCAAGTAATGTAGTAAGAGAGCTTGTTGTAATCGGGCGGATTGGGATTGGTGGAGAAGATGGGTGCAGTGGTGAGGTTCAGGTGTGGATCCAAGGTGTTGGTGGCAGCAGAACGGTGCAAAGGATTTGAGACTGATTCGTGACAGCTTGTTGTAGTTGGGTGTTGGTGGTTGTTAAGTAGTGGTGACTAGAGGTGTCAAATGGGCCGGGCTTGGGCCGGCCTTGCCCAAGCCCAACGGGCCTCCAACAAAACGGGTCGGGGCTGGGCCTGGTGACTGAAAAAGGGCCGGGCCAGGCTCGGGCCAAAAATCTGGATATATGGGCCTAGTCCAAGCCCTGGCCCTAGGCCCAATATTTAGGGTCGGGCTTGGGCCAGGCCCGGGCCCAAAAACAACAACATCAGTTCGAGGGGGAGGTTTGTAGGTTCTGTTGGTGGATAGAGACTATAAAGTCGTTGTGCGTTGTATTGGGAGTCAAAAAAAGGAGCAAGCTCTGTCTACTGAAACCCTAATAAGCTCCTCTGTTTTCTGTCTCATCTTTCACTTGCCTCACCAATCCTCCCACCCTTTGAGCCCCAACCAATCTTACGTACCACATTTTTTTTTGTGCATAACTGGCGACTACTTTGAAATCATACCTCAACAGCCATGCTTGCTTGAAGCTCAGCAGAGGCAATCTGTTCACCACTTCACCATCTTCCAAACTCCCCACTCATGCAATCATCAAAGAAGACAACCATCTCATCACACAAGACCAGAAGAAAGACCACCAACCATCTCCGCTCGCCGCTCCCGCCGCCACAGCCTCTGACGGCGAAAGGCAAGTCACAGAAGCCTCATCGCAAGTCCCTTCCCAAACCTGAAAAGCTCGTGCATCTCATTCCGATTCTCACCGTCCTCTGCTTCCTCGTCCTCTACCTCTCCTCTCACGATCCAACTCAGAAAGGTAACCGAAATTAACTGCGACGATGAGCATGCCTCATGTTCCTAGGATTCTGATTCTCACCGTCCTCTGCTTCTTGACTCTGCTTCTGATTTTGTAGATTCAACGGCAATTGACGACATTGGGGGTGGGATGCCCAGGCTAGCGTCTGGATTGCGGTCGGCTAAGGTCAGGGTTTTGATCGGGGAAGATGGGGTGTTGAGGAATTTCAGGGCTTCTCTTGCCTGATGCACGCCTGATGCCGAGTTGAAGATGTGAAGCCTAATACACGCTTGAAGCCTGTGAAGACATGAGAAATTGGTTTTTTGGGAGATCGATTGGAGTGCTGGAGTTGCCGAGTTGGAGATGTGTGCACCGGGCCAATTCCGGGCTTCGGTTTGGGCCGGGCCTGGCCCGGGCTTTTTTCTTGGATTTCCTGGCCTGGTCCAAGCCCAGGCCCAAAGCCCTAATATATAGGGCCGTTACTGTTCATCCACGGGGCCGGGCCAGAAATGGACCAGGTCTGGCCAGCCCGCGGGCCGCCCGGCCCTTTTGACAACTCTAGTGGTGACGGTTAGATGTTGGTGGGAGGCCGTTGCGTGTTGTTTAGGATTTTTTGGTTAATGGCACATCTTGGGATAATATGTCAAACCAACTCATTTAATGATTGATGTAGTTAACCCACAAATAAACGGGTCAGCCACCCATTTGATATAAATGCAAACCCAATTCATCTTCCCTTTTTCCAGGCCAACCTGAGTGGTAAAATGAAGTTTACACCACCTAAAAGAAGCTGGGTAGAGCAAATGAAACAAGTTTGATGATGTTGTTTATGGTGTGTTGTTTATGCGAATAATTTGAGTCCACATAGAGTGGCTATTGAATGTTAAACTAAGTAAAGAGATTCCTTGAACCGATTATGATATGACGATACACCCACCACAGTACACTTAGGCTATGTTTGACACTCTTTTTTTTTTTGCTCTTTTTTTCAATTTTAAAAATTGAAAAAAAAAAGGAGTGTTTGGTAACCATTTTTTTTCAATTTAAAAAATCACTTTTTAAATTGTAGAGTACTCTTTTTTTCACTTAATTTTTTTTTTGAAACCTCCACCACAACGCACCCACCGCCGGCAGCCACGGTCCACCGCCGCCCAGCAGCCACCGACAGCCACCTCTGGCAACCACCACTGGGCGGTGGTGGGCAGTGGCCACCACTGCTGGCAGGAGGCCACCTCCGACCACCACCGCTGGCAGCCATCACCCACCGCCGCTCGGCAGCCACCTCAGGCCACCACTACCGGCAACTGCCGCGATAACCGCCGGTGACCACCGTCGACCACCGCTACGCCCCACCACCGCCACCGCAAATCACCCAAAAAAAAGTCAAATAAAAAGCGTTACCAAACACCAAAAAAAAAAACTCAACAAAAAAGGGTTATCAAACACCCACTTGTTTTTGTAAATATATATATATTAAATTGCTCTTAAAAAACTGAAAAGAAAAAAAAAAAGTTTTGTCAAACATAGCCTTATCTTTGAGAGGTCAAAACCACAGTAATTTGGAGTTTCAGAATTCCTATACGAAGATCTAGATTTATGCCCATGTAATCATGAAAGATATATTGTATGAGTTTCAAGGAGATTGGTCTATCCTTAGGCCTAGACAAAATGAACTCTGTAGAAGAGTTGTATCTGTCCTTAGACTAGTTTTTCTTATCTAACCACCACTTCAAGGGATTAGTACTTATACTTTATGCCAAATTGTTCGAGTACATAGGTTTTTTCAGGGTTGTTTTTTTTTTTTTTTGGGAAAAAGCTTATCTTCACGTTTCATTGTGTTTTTTCACATCCTGTTTTATTGTTAGAAGTGAAATAATTATGATAGCATTTGAAACAGTTTTTATTTTTTTAATCAGTATTGAAAACTGAATATATATATATATATATATATATATATATATATATATATATATATATATATATATATATATATATATATATATATCGACGTTTGACTGACAGTTTTAGTTTTCATGTTCTTCAGTTTTAGATACCAATTTACAAAATGGGACTATTTTCAAAAGCTTCATTTGGAGTTTTCAGTTTTTTATTTTTTTGAGATCGACCTTTGAACTATGCGTCTTCTTCCTTTCAATCTTTATAACTAACACCTATCTTCCAATAACACCAAACCACCAACGTTGACAACCACCATAACCATTGACCTCCACCGTCGCCATCACCAGCAATGACCATGAATATTAAACTACAAGCACTGTCAACCACTACAGCCAATGGCAGCCAATCTGCCACCATCATTGATCAACACACCTAAACGCCAACAACGCTAATACCGCCAACCACCATAGCTACTGATTGTCGCCACCACCACTAGTGACCAACACCCACGAAGACCGCCAACCATCATAGACACTAATAACCATAACAACAACCACCGCCAATAGTCAACACCGCTGAAGACCAAACCCTCTAACATCGGTCACCGCCACAACACCACCACTCTTCTAAATTCAAATCACCATCATACGAACCACCGTAATCCCAACAACAAACACCACCATAAGATTTAATCTATCGATCAATCCTAGTAACTTCGATTTGTGTAGGTAAATCCTAGGGCTGCAATTTGGGCAGGCTGAACGGGTCCAAGGGCTGGACCATGCCCAGCCTACTTTCAAAAACTTGTATTCATATCCAGCCCAGCCCAGCCCATGTATGGACCGAATAATATCTGTTCACGCCCAACTCATGAAAATTTTGGTAGGTAAGGGCTAGACACGAGCTATCCACGAGTTGCCTATGGTTACAAATTAACTTTGATTCGGTTAACTTTTAGGCCTTTCAATTACAATCAAAGTCTACTAATTGGTGTAATAAAAAAAAGTACAATAAAGTCTCAAGATAAGTACAAATATAAGCATCAAAACAATGTTTTTAGGACAAAAAATAGATTAAAAAAAAGAGACTCAAAACAATTTCTGGAAGTCTACCCCCCTACAATAAAAAGTAAAGCTAAAAACAAAGTATTCAAAGGTCTCCAAACTCATATGCTAAGAGGATATGAAAGACTAAAGAAAACAAAGCATATATCTTGTATACATCAAATCTATATACATAATTTATGTCATAAAAAATTTAGACGTGCTGGATTTTTCACGGACTAAGCGGGCCTTTAAAGATGTTTGTCCATGCCCATGCCCAGCCCATATAAATTTTACGAGCCCAAAAATTTGTGTCTGTGTCCACCAGGGTCTCTGTAAAAGTAAATCAACGCCCACATTTTTTTTTGAGCTAGTACGGGTTGTCCAGTCCAAGTTGCAACCTTACTAAATTTCAAGCCAGTTAAACCTATTCACCTAATTGAACCAATAAAGCCCTAATATGCAGGCTCGTATGTTTCTCTCATAATAGTAGTTGGACGGTGGTAGAGGAGATGTGTTGATCGTGATGGGGGCACTTCTGGTTGTTGAATATAGAAGCTCAGAAGAAGCTCCTAAGTATTGAAAAATGAAAGAAAAGAGAAGAAAAAAATAGAAAAGAGAAGAGAGGAAAAAATAATAAAAAAAGAAAATAAAAGTAAAAACTAATCATACAGAATTGATATCTAACAACCCCGCCAGTTTTGTAAAAAAAGAAAACTCAAAAACGGTTTTGGTTTTTTTTTTAAAATAAAAAGTGAAAAATAAAGTGAGTTTCAAACACACCCTATATATATAGTTTTTATTGTTGAAATAAGGTGCCAAAAAAGCATGCTAGGATTCAAAAGTAGGTGCCCCTTCTTTCTTTTACAACTATTATCAAATGTCTATAAACGCCAAACAGAAAATTCACAAACATCAATGCTAATCAAGATCTTCCACAACTAGCGAGCTGTGAAACGTCGCTAATGGTGCAGTGATTGTTACGTCTGATGCACTTCTCTAATGGTATAAGAAGTCATTTAGCGACCAATTGCAGTTCTACACCTTCGAGCACAACTTCCATTCTCTTGTGTTCTTTTGTATTTGTATATATATATATATATATATATATATATATATATATATATATATATATATATATATATATATATATATATATATATATATATATATATATGGGAGCTGATCCGTTGATCGCGCTAGCAAAATAGGAGATCTTGCTAGCGCGATCTGGCCGTCCATCCCGAAGGGATGGACAGCCCAGATCGCATATTTTTGCGGCGCTGTCAGTTGTCCGCTACACAGTGTAGCGGACGGACCTTTTTACCATCTTGCCCCTGCTCCCCCGTCCGCTACACAGTGTAGCGGACGGCTTTCTTGGCCCCACATTGACAGCCAAAAAGTCGTCCGCTACACTGTCTAGCGGACGACTGACAGCCCTGACACAACTGACAGGTCTGTACCTTCATTTCTACACACGTCAATGTTGTCGAAAATAGGAGATCTACACAGTATCGCGGACAGTACTTCTATACCCAAAAACTTCCTCAAGCTCATTCAGTTACAATTTTCTTCTCCTTCGGACTCGCTTCCATTTTCAGCTCCCTTCAAGCTTTGAGTAACACTTGCTTCAAGCTTCACTCACTCAAGGTAAGTTTGCGAATGGTGAAGTTTTCTTTATGGATTGACTAGTAAAATATAATTTTATTTTGTTTGGACAAAAAAGTATAGATTTTTTTTTGTATGTTCTAAAAATTGTCACTGTATTCATCAATTTGTGATGTTCTAGACATGATGTTCATAAAAAAGGTGTAATTTGTTAACTCTAAATAAATTCATTATAGTTTAATTCAATTTTTTGGCATGATGAATTCGTTTATTTATCTTAGTAATTTTAATTTGTTATGTTCAATAAATTAATAATTGTTAATTTGGAGACACTTTCAGGGGTTATGCATACGGTATGTTTGTCATCCTAAATTGGTCTATTCTCCAAGGTAATTTTTAGGTAATATTTTCAGTTAGAAATGCCATTTGATTGTTAAGCGTAGTCTATTTCTACACAGGTCTTGTTTCACAATGTCTGATTTCGTGTCGAGCTCCAACGTCCCCGTAGATGCTAGTGATCCGTATCTAGGACGAACGTTTCAAACATTGGAAGAAGCTGAAGAATGTTTTCGAGCGTATTCATTGAGGGTTGGTTTTGGCATTAGAATAAAGACTACAAGAACAAGCAACGTAACAAAAAAGATATGCTCTCGCTTATACGAGTGTCATAGGGGCAGAAATCCACAGCAAAATGAGACACGCGTAGGCAATGATGACAGTGATGACGAAATAGGATATTCGCGTAGAAGACGGGACTGCTTTGAGCGCACAAATTGCCAGGTCAAGATGTTCGTAAGCTACAAACCCAATCAAGATCATTGGCTTATTACCAGCCTGGAACTGGCACACAATCACCCGTTAGTAACTCCTTCTAAGGTGAGTCAGATGCATCAACACAAGAAGATGGGTAAGGTCGCGAGGAGCCTAATTCACACAATGAGCAATGCGCGAATTGGACCTACTGAGATTGTTAATGTTCTTGCTGAACAGGCTGGGGGAATTCAAAATTTAAACTTTAACACGACAGACGTTCGTAACGCGGTCCGAACCCATAGACGAGCCGCGTATGACCTCAATGATGCGCAATCGACAATGAGCCTATTGAAACGGATGCAGATGGAGGACCCGCAGTTTACCTTCGATTATAAACTTGACGACGAGCATCGAGTTAGTACAATTTTTTGGGTCGACGGTCGTTCGAGGCTAGCTTATAAGCATTTTGGGGATGTCGTGACTTTCGACACCACATACCGTACCAACAAGTACTCGATGCCGTTCGCTCCTTTCACCGGCGTCAATCATCATTATCACTCCATCCTGTTCGGGTTCGCCTTGTTAAGGGACGAGAGCGAGGGTTCTTTTGTATGGTTGTTTAGGACGTGGCTGGAAGCAATGAACTTCAAAGCACCCAAAGTGATCATCACCGATCAAGATTTGGCAATGAAGAAGGCTATTGCGACCGTCTTCCCAGACACCCGGCACAACTTGTGCACTTGGCACATAAGCAACAAATACCCGGAACGTCTGCATCACGTGTACGCAAAGTATCCAGACTTTAAACAGGATTTTGACAAGTGCGTTACCAAGTCGTTAACGATTGAGGAATTCGAGGAGAGGTGGGAAAAGCTTGTTCGGGATTACTCATTGCAAGACAACGAGTGGCTCCAGCACTTGTACGAGCGCAAAGAGCAATGGATTGGCGTTTACACGAGGAGGTATTTTTCAGCGGGCATGAAAACGACGGGCAGGAGTGAATCTATGAATGCCACGTTCGATAGTTATGTGGGTACAGCTACCAATTTGAAGACTTTCGTTGCATCCGCACAAAAAGCGGTTGCTTCGTTGTTCGTAAAAGAAAGGGCTGCAGACTTTGCAACAACGTACAAACAAAGGAGAAGGTTGCTTGAGACCCCGCTGGAGCTGAACGGTGCCAAAGTCTATACGAAGGAGATCTTCTTGCTATACCAAGTAGAGCTGCGAAAATCGGGACGATACAGTATAAACAAGGTGGCAGAAATGTCTACGCGTGAGTACAAGGTTTATTCGCTCGTGAATGACCTCGTCCCTGAGAAGCTGCGCAGAATTTATACGGTGAGCCATGACACATTGACGGATTCGGTGACATGTGTTTGCAAGAAGTTTGAGTTCCATGGCATCCTGTGTAGACACATTCTGCGGTTTTTCACCCAGAAGAATATCAGGACAATCCCCGATAAATATGTCCTGCCACGGTGGACGAAAGGTGCAAACAGGTTGCACGGTACCATTGCCTTTCCGGAGCACCCGTATACTGACTTTGAAGAATCAGAGACGTTGCGGTATAATCATCTGGTGACAATGTTCACCCGTTTGTCCGTAAAAGGTGCTGCTACAATGGTCGGATATAAACATCTCCTCGAGGTAGCTCAGCAGCAAGAGCCCATCGTCGACCAGTTGGAAGCAGCTTCAGTCAGCAATGCGGTTGACACTGAGCCTACAACGGGATCAGAAGATGACGAGCCGGGGGAGGAAGACGACAATGATATCCGGCCTTTGGATCCAATTATATCGCAAACGAAAGGCCGCAAGAGATCTACGCGGATGAAGAGCTCTATTGAACAGGCAACTCAACCTAAAAAGCTGAGAAGGTGTGCATTGTGCAACAAAATGACCGACCATGACAAGCGGAACCATTACAAGGCACTGGGGATAAGTCCAGGGGTTTGCAAGACGAGGAAGAAGATGAGGAAGAGGCAGCTGCAGTGGACCTTTAGTTTTTTTGTATAAGCCATCAAGATTGTTTGACATTTGTAATAATACGTAATATTTGATGAGATTAGCTTCTTATTACCGAAGACTGGAAGGTTATTTCTGATGGACCCATTCATAGATTAACTTTAAAAAAAAATTTGGCTTGCCCCGTCCGCTACACTATGTAGCGGACGGCGCACCAGAGACGAACATTATTGAGATTGTAAAGTGTCCGCGTCACAATATAGCGGACAGAAAACTGTTGGTATGCCTTCTGTCCGCTACACAATGTAGCGGACGTCAAACTCCTATTAATTACCAATCAGAACGGCCTCTCTTTTTCCACCCGTCTCTCTCTCTCTCTCTCTCTCTCTGCCTCCAACGTCTCACCCACCTGCGACCCCCTCTGCGGCGACCGTCCCCATGGCTTCTGCTTCGGTGAACAGGCACTTCTTCAAGGTCATGGTGCCTGGGTTTCATACCGAACTTGTAGGCATCCCTCTTACTCTGTGTTTTCGTGTGTGTTAATTTTATCTTTGCTTAAAAACTTATCTGTCTTATAATGAATGTGATAGGCCATACCGGTAGCCTTCTGCAGATTGCTTACCACACTTTGGCACGAAGCCACTTGGCTCGAAGCAACTTTAACCAGCAGCAAGGGGTCATGGCTTGTTAAAATCAAGAAGAAGCGCGGCCAAGAGCAACTTTATTTCGCAGAGGGTTGGAGTAATTTCTGCGAGCAGCACGACCTCAATGAAGGGGAGTTTGTAATCTTTGAACACAAGGGGCTATTTAGGTTTCAAGTATCCGTGTTTGATCAAAGCACCTGTGAAAAAGTTTTCCCCCAATGTTGAACCCTAAATTTGTGTTAATAAATTTCTGTTAATAAATTTGTGTCTGATAATTTTAGGTTCTTAATTGTGCATTTGAGAATTGTGATGGTCAATTGATGATTTGAGGGTGTCAAATTTTTGATGGAATATCATGCGCTTGAGAATGTTGAGATTGTTTAATCATCTGCTAAAGCACTTATTCCATTGCCAGAAACTACCAACTCGAACAAAGTCTAACCAACAGCTAAAAAATACCAACAACTAAAAAAAAATGTCGCCCATTGGAAAATTTTAACTTCCCCCACCGTCTGCCACATTGTATAGCGGGAAACTCTTAACCCCAACACTAAGAAAATTTTCACTTCCCTCACTGTCCGCCACATTGTGTAGCGGACGTTCCAGCAGTAACTCTTAACCCAACACTTGGAAAATTTTAACTTCCCCCACCGTCCGCCACATTGTGTAGCGGACGGCCCAGCAGAAACTCTTAACCCCAACACTTAGAAAATTTTCACTTCCCCCACTGTCCACCACATTGTGTAGCGGACGTTCCAGCAGAAACTCTTAACCCCAACACTTAGAAAATTTTCACTTCCTCCAGTGTCCGCCACATTGTGTAGCGGACGGACCAGCAGAAACTCTTAACCCCAACACTTGGAAAATTTTCACTTCCCCCAGTGTCCGCCACATTGTGTAGCGGACGTTCCAGCAGAAACTCTTAACCCCAACACTTAGAAAATTTTCACTTCCCCCAGTGTCCGCCACATTGTGTAGCGGACGGACCAGCAGAAACTCTCAACCCCAACACTTAGAAAATTTTCACTTCCCCCACTGTCCGCCACATTGTGTAGCGGACGGCCCAGCAGAAACTTTCAACCCCAACACTTAGAAAATTTTCACTTCCCCCAGTGTCCGCCACATTGTGTAGCGGACGGACCAGCAGTAACTCTTAACCCAACACTTATAAAAAATTTTGCACTTCCCTACTGTCCGCTACACATTTTGTTTTCCACCTTTCAATCATTCTCAATGAGAGCCAAAAAACCAACTCAAATCAATCAAAATCATCTTCAACGGAAATCAGACAAATCAATCAATCAATAATCTTCAACACAAATCAACAGAGAGCTTTCTAAATAATCATGGTTTATTAAAAAAATTTGACATTGTAATGGTACAATGTCAACTGGGGGAATCATGTTGGGGGGGATTCTCGGCATTAGCCGGATTTACAATAAACCTAACCGCTCTAGGCCGGCCTTTCATAATTTGCCAAGCTATTCTATATCTAAAGGTGTCTACTTCTGCTTGGCTCCACACGGCCGCCTTGAGGCTCTCGGACCGACAAATGTAATCCATGTACATGCAAAGGAAGACGCCGCAGTCCGAAGTGTTACGTTGCTTGGGCCTCCTCTTCTTCAGTCGCAAATCGAGCTTTGGCCGCGCCGGTACAGGGTTACCACGGATACCATTGACCATTGCACAAAATATATTCTGCGAGAAACACAAAACGGCGTAAGACACGAGTTAACATTTATGCCAAGTTACAATAACTGTTAAACAACAATCGTAATATTACCATTGAGTCCAACTGGGCTTTGTACATCTGCAGCACAGGCATGTGGGTGGTATCGTCGTGGAGACTGTCGATCACCGATACGACTTTCTCTTCCGGTTCATAGCAAACCAAGTACCAGTGGCTTTCCCCTAAAAATGGGATTAGAAAACGTCGGCAACACTTGCGCTCACTGGACTATCCCTAGTAAGATACGCTCGTAGGTTAGCGGACGGTCTCCACTGGCTCAACTTTTTCTTCCGCCTTTGCTCGACCCACTCATGCCATTCAGACACTAGGAGGCTATGAAAAAAGGCATCCACCAAAAAAACGGCCGGGTACCCGTTCAGCCGCTCCCGACCCCTTTCCTTCAGAATCTCCACGTATGTGGAGATGACACCGTTGTCTAACCAACTCCCCGGAGCCAGGGAGGCCATTTCTCCCCACTCGCAAGTGTAATCCATGCCCTCCGGATGATTCACACTATACAACGCTTTGTCCCGGGGGAAGCCGCTAAAATAACGCTCTCTGATTATTTGGCATTTATGCGGCTTTAGGGGCTTCACTGGATGCCCTTTGCGATATTGCCCTCGGGGGTCGACGGGGGGATATTGCACTCCTTGGGGGGGTCGACCGGGGGATATTGCCCTCCTTCGGCAATAGATGGTCCTGCCCACGGGACAATGGGCAGTGTCTCCGACAGACTGATGTGTTCGAAACCCCAGTCTTGCGTGACTTGACTCTGAGAGAGGGGTTGGGGTTCCGAGTCCAATAGCAAAGAGAAGGAGGGCGCACTGTAGTCTTCCCACGGCGCTTGAGCCTGGCCCATGGTGCTTGGCGGTCCCCAATCACCACCCATTCCCGGTACAGAGGGACCACCATATCCCTGGCTCACTCCCGAAGTCTGTCCCGAGGGATCGGTGTATCCCTCGCTCACATATGGGGGCTGCCACCCCGGATAACCCATTCCCGGGCTGACGCCGAAAGGCTGGCCCGATGCTTGGCGCAAAAAATTCCCGCAGCCATACGCCAACGCATCAGCCTGTTGGCGAAGCTCCTCGCCCATTGCATCCACCAAATCCTTCCGCTCGCTCAACTTCTGGAAGAAGGCGAACGAGGCATTAACCTACATCCAGAGAGATAATAAATAAGTAACTTCATACACAGTTAGAATCATCAAGTTCAATTAAAGGCACTGGTTGGCCAACTTACCAGATTGTATGCCATGTGCTCATCGATCTGACCCCTAGGGTGGTACTTCTCCCCGCGTTCAAACCTTACTGGAGCTACTCTCCTCCGGGTGATGCGGTAGTACCACCCATTGTACTGTTCGATACTGATCACGGGGTCAGGCTCCGACACAATGGCCGCCAGCGTGTCCTGCCAGGAATCCCAAACCTCAAGTTCTCGTGCGCACAAGTCGTGCGCATTTGCCTTGCCAAACCGAGGGACACCCGGTGGGTTCCTGTTAAGCCTCATATCCGGCGCGCCGGCTGGCAACCCCTGCAGGCACTCAAAATGGCGCATAGCGCGATCTGGCAGCTGCCACTCTGCGACCTCGAAGTGGATCAGGGGTGTGCGTTGCAACCCAGAGAGCGTGAAGACGAACGACTCTCCCACCCGTCGCGCCAAATGTTTGTACGGTGCCCATCGCATCTGGCCAGGAGATAACGAGTCGAGCTCCCCCCGATAGTACGTAATGTTGTGATGGGGATCGTCTCTCCTCTGGTAGTGGCTGTCCTTCCGGCTGTACTCCCAGGCGCACAACCGAGGCCACACATTATCGGTTCCGTCCCTACGCCTGGGTGCGCCGGTAGCAAGGTGTTCATAAGACCACACCTGAGAGCAAAGACAAATTAAATAAAGTATCGTCAAATTTTATTGTCAATTCAACCCAAAAAAAAAAGAAACGAGCACGTAATCAAGAATTGTATGATATACCTGCAATAGCGAGAGACATGCACATATCGCTTTGGAGTCGGGCCTCGTTGCCTTGTGCAATGCTCGGTACAGGTACGCAAGAGTTGCGGCTCCCCAGGCATAATCCCCAACCTCCAGTAGGTTACCCAACAACGGTAAATATTTGACGCTGACGGTATTCTTCGACGTTGTTGGGAACAGAATTGCCCCCATCACCCACAAGAGGAAAGCTTGTGTGTACAGCACAAGCATCTGATCCGTGTAGTTATCCGGCAGAACCTTGTAGGTATCTACCAACCATTTCAACTTGATACCACCAGTGCTAAATTGATCCTGGGGTATCGAAGTAAAGAAGTCCCTAGCGGTCCTCTTATTCGTTGCTTCCGACGGAGGAGCTATTACCGGCCGCCCCGTCACCGGTAACCCTAAGATGAACCCTACATCTTCTAGGGTAATTGTCAGCTCTCCGAGAGGGAAGTGAAACGTATTCGTTTCACTTCTCCACCTTTCAACAAGGGCACCTATTAAGTGCCGGTCAAGTTGTTGAAAGATCTGCCCATGCGTGAAAATCCCAAACCCAATCCCACGCAGTAATCTTTTCTGGGTTCTGTTCAATTTCCATGCTTTAAAATTATCGGATACTTCTACCGTGTTGAGAAGTGCTCTTTCCTACGAATTAATAAATACAATTTAAGCAAATTAAACGATATACAACGTTCCCAAGAATAACAAAGTTGATAAAATAAGTATCTTACTCCACCATCCCATATGAGCGTACTGATATGGTTTGCTTGGTCGTATAATACGGACGGATCTTCTGGTCCAGGGTTGAAATCCATTTTTCGCAACTGAAATTATGCAAAACGGCAAGGTTGGAAGCGTAAACATTCTCAAACATACAACGCTAGCACAGTCAACGCTAGCATGTGATCAGATAATACTCACATAAGTTCACATGCTGTGTATATGCAATGTACATAGATACAAACAGACACGGAATGGTGATTTTACAAGTGAAATCACATGAACAAATAATACGCAATACACATATATAATCTATATATATATATATATATATAT